>PYHX02000495.1:87489731-87516766 GCA_004302925.2 Cochliomyia hominivorax | reverse complement strand
AAAATTTTAGTTATCTTTAAAATTTTTCCACCATAACCTCAAAACCTAATTTTGTTATCGGAAGATTTTATGGAAAAATGTTTATGTCATATATTTATAGTGCCATTTACAAGTAATTTGAAATAAAATATTTTCAAATTTATAAATTTTTCAACCTAACCTCAAACTTAATTTTGTTATTTAATGGTTTTATAGCAAAATTAAAATGATGAGTTATTGTTAATTTTTCAACAATTATTTTTGTAATAAAAATTCTCTAAAAATTTTAATTTTTGAGAAATTTTTTTCTCATAACCTCAAATTAGAATTTTGTTATTTGAAGATTTTATTAAAAGTTTTAATTTCATTATGTTTTTTATTCCATTCAAACTAAATTTTACGTAACATGTTACTATTTAAAAAATTTGTTCAACCTAACCTCAAACTTAATTTTGCTATTTAAAGCATTTAATAAAAAGAATTTAATGGTGTTGTTATACTAATTCTTTTGCGATTACAGTCTAATTGGAATTTTTCCAAAATTAAAATTTTTGTAGATATTTTTCGTTCTAACCTCAATCTTCAAAATCTTTTTATTTTAAACTTTAAATAAAAAATGAATAAACAGTTTTTCCGTTATTATTTCGTTCTCAATCCAACATCGTCTACTCTTTGAACAAAATGTCTTACCATAATTATTTAAATATCCTCCAAAAATTCCCATTTTAATGTTTTTTTTTTTTTATTTTCTAACACTTTTTAATTTAAAATTACCTCTCACTCTCTTTCACACCCCCTCCTTTCCATCAGCCTTCAATTCCAACCAATCTCTACGTCATTTTTGTGGCAAGTTCTCAAATACCCAAACATTGAATAACAACAACAACAAATCAGCAAAATTCCATATGTACTATCGCCAAAAACAACAACAACATCAATAATAAAAAATCAACAACAATAACAACAACAACAAACCATTGAAAAAAGCACGTTTTTGTAGATTTTCTTCTTCATCTATTTTTCGTTATCGTTTTTTCTTCTCAGTTGTTGCTTTTTCTTGTTGGTTTCGTTTCATTGATTCGTTTGTTAGGTCGTTTCATAGCCGCTATTCGTGTACGATTGTGTCATTTAGTCTCCGTGGCGTAGTGTCAGTTTGTCTGCCGTTTTTGTTTAGTGAAAAAAAATATCGTCATAATCTCGGGGTTTTACTTGAAACGTAGTACTAAAGTGTTTTTCTCTATCGTTTTATTCTCTTTGTGTTTGTTGGCTATTTTTGGTGCATTTTTGTTGTTGTTTATTTCGCTATTTCTATTTCATTCTATTTATTTTGCATTAAATAAAAACATAATCAGAACCACAGGTGAAGGCATTAAAATAATCTTTGATCCGTAATCTATTGTCTAGTCTATAGACGAGTTTATTGTCTAGGTCTATAGACTAGTTTATTGTCTAGTCTATAGACGGAGTTTATTGTCTAGTCTATAGACGAGTTTATTGTCTAGTCTATAGGACGAGTTTATTGTCTAGTCTATAGACTAGTTTATTGTCTAGTCTATAGACTAGTTTATTGTCTAGTCTATAGACTAGTTTATTGTCTAGTCTATAGTCTAGTTTATTGTCTAGTCTATAGTCTAGTTTATTGTCTAGTCTATAGACTAGTTTATTGTCTAGTCTATAGACTAGTTTATTGTCTAGTCTATAGCTAGTTTATTGTCTAGTCTATAGACTAGTTTATTGTCTAGTCTATAGACTAGTTATTGTCTAGTCTATAGACTAGTTTATTGTCTAGTCTATAGACTAGTTTATTGTCTAGTCTATAGACTAGTTTATTGTCTAGTTTATAGACTAGTTTATTGTCTAGTCTATAGACTAGTTTATTGTCTAGTCTATAGACTAGTTTATTGTCTAGTCTATAGACTAGTTTATTGTCTAGTTTATAGACTAATTTTTAGTGTTGTCAATAATCTAAGTTTTAGAATATTTTATGGTCTAGTTTAAAGTTTAGTTTGTATTCATTGTTTATTCTGTAGTTTTATCGCCTGCAGCTTTCATTGCATTTTCCTTAAGTTTATTTTAATGGTGTGGCAAAGTCTAAAGATTACTCACTTCACCACCTCTCTCACGCTCTTTGGTTTTCGCTGCTAAAGTGTTGGAAAATTAAAATAAGTCAATGATGATGATGAATGTTGTTGGTGTTTTTTGTTTAATATCACGTTTTGAAAAGAGATTGTATGTATGTGTATATAAATTTTTTTAACATGCATACATATTTACAAATGTAATTATGTACATGTGTATTTTCTTTATACATTTATTTTGTTGTTAATTTATAATTCAATTTATTTAATATTGTTTTCCTTTTGTAATACGCTCACTCTCTCTCTCCCTTTTTCTCTATCTGTTTTGCTCTCTTTTTATAACAATTCAATGTTTTTTTTGTTAGTGTGATTTTTATTTGAATTGAAAACTGTTTTGTGTTGGAAAACAAAATGCTGTGTAGTCTCTTGCCAAAGGCCCCATTTATAGGTTTTTATATTTTTTAGTTAATTTTAAGTCAGCAGCAGAAGCAAAATATTTTTTTTTGTATTGTTGCTGCTGCTTCACATACACACATTTTTTTATTTTTTGTTTTATTTTTGCTCAAAGTGTTTGTATGTTTGTTGGGTATGTATGTATGTATGTATGTATGTATGTATGTATGTATGTATGTATGTATGTATGTATGTATGTATGGTATGTCATCAAAAGTTTAGTTGTTGCTTTATATTTTTTTTGGGTTTTGTATTTTGTACTGTTGCAAACTCTGTATTTATGACATGGACGCCACCATATATATTTTTTTTTTAGATATTGGCAGCTAGCAGTTTCTTTGTATGTATATCAGATGTGTGGTTGTGTGTATATATAGCTATTTATATAATATCGTACCATATAGTATCGTGATATTATAAAAATGTATATATTTTTATAGGAAACAAGTAAAAATGCTATATTCGTCTATGCCGAATCTTTAATACCCTCCATCACAAAAGTGTGTATGATATTAATAAGTTATGTATATATTTTAATATACTGAACCGATTTTGCTGGTTTTAAGTATACACAGGCTAAATTTCATTAAGCTCTATCAATTAGTGTGGAGAGACAGGCAGACGGATATAACTAATTCGACTTATATTTTGATGTGATGCAATAATATATATACATTGTGCAGTTCTTAGCGTTACAAACGGAATGACAAAGTTAATTTGCCTACATCACCACTTGTGGTAGTGGTTTGGTATAAAAATATGTATATATATTTTAATATATGTATATATGAAAACTTTATGGTATTAAGAAATATTGGCATTTGTGCCACATCACAACGAGCTGTGTCATACTTGGGACATTTAACAGTAAAGGCAAAAAATAAATTTTAGTAATTTCAAAAATTCTCTTTAAAACAAAAATGTCTTTAATTTTTAAATTATTTTTATTTAAATCTATTAAATTCTATAAATTAGATTGCAAATATTTTATAATTATTTAATTGTTTAATTAAAATTTCATTAATTTCTTAATAAAATCTCTATCTCTTTAACAAATCATTAAAAAACAATAACAACATAAAGATTATTAACATTACTAATGTCATTATTATGATAAACATTAACATTGAAACACTGTTACTTAAATAAACACTCACACACACATTACATATACTCCAAAAAAAATCACACTCAATATTACTATTTACTCATTGGAGAAAAAAAGCAAGAGCAAAAAATAACAGAACAGCCCACACACCCGTACCCTTATAAAAACACATAAGAAATTATAATAAATTTTCTATGCATAAAAACATGTTGTTATTATTGTTGTTGATTTTTCTTCTATTATATTTTGTATTTAATATAGTTATTGTTATATTAATAGTGATTTTCTTCTATTCATGGGTTTGAGAGTTTTATATTAATTTTTTTACGTTTTACGCCATTTTTCAAAGAGAGTTTTTTTGTCTGTGTTGTAATTACTGCTAATTTTTTTCTTATTGTAGTGTTGTTGTTTTTTAACAATTTTTATAACATTGTTATTGTTTTGTTTTTTTGCACTATGGTGTATTTCTTTGCTAAGAAACTGTGTTTTTTTTCTGCTGGAATTTTTTTGTGTCGAATAAAAAGGGGTTGAAATAATGACTTTTGTGAGGAATTTTTTAATAAAAATTCCGTGTGAATGAATATTAATTAAAATTTTAAATTGATTTTAATTAAAAATATTTGTATTTATTATATAATTGAAGTAATTATTTTTTTAATTAATTTATTAATGACATTTCCTTCCTTATAAATTAATTCCCATAATGATTCATTTAAAAAATTTATTTTTTCTCTCAAATAAAAAATATATATAATTAACAAAATTTTTTGTTTAATCATGATTTTTGTAAGACCTTCAAAATCTTTAAATAAAAACTTGTTTAAAAATTTTTTATTGCACTTTTTTTTGTTGAGAAAAATTAAAAAATAATTCACAACTAAATTTAAATAAATTAAACTATTTTATTATTAAGAAAAAGTAGAGTCAATTCCATACAACCACCACAAGTTATAAAGAGGGTATAATAATTATATGTAACGCCAAGAAGATATCGTTACTGACCCCCTAATGTATTTATATTCTTGCATCAAATGAAAATCTGAGACGATTGTCCGCCTGTCTGTCCGTCTGTCAAATACTACATTGTTATAGTCATGAGAAGTTTGTTATTTACATAGAGCGATATTTGAGCTACAATTAGTTCAGTAGAAAAAAGTTATAGCCAAAATTATAACATATTTTTTGACTCATTAAGTCTTTTATTAAAGAAAAATTTAAAATATACGTTTGTGAGTGTTTAAGTGCTTACATCACACTCATTTGTGGTGGAGGGTATTAAAGATTCGGCTTAGCTGAATACAGTATTCTTACTTCTTATTGATTGCATATATTTTGTAATAAAATGTTTAAATTTTTTTATTTAGATTTTTTTTCTCATCATAACCTTAAAATTAATTTTATTTAATGAATATTTTATTCAAAGTTTTCATGGGTTTTTACTTGTTTATTCGTTTAAAATAATTTTTTAATTTGAACTCCATTTTAAATTTTAATACTTTTTATTAAAATTCGTCGTTTTTTAGTTTAAACGCTTAACGCTTTAATTGTATTTTTATGTTTTCATTTATTTACTTAATAAAATACTTGAGTTCTTTTTCTTAGTTTTATTTTATTAGCAAGTAAATGTGTAAGTGTGTTGATTTAAGAGTCTGTGTGTGAGTTTGTGTTTTTGTTGTTGTTTTTTATTATTATTTTGCATTATAACCTACAATGTCATTTAGAATGAAGTAAATAATCATGTTTTGTTTTTTGGTCTGCAGACATTAAAATGAATAATAGAAAATAACAATAACACTAATAAAAACAACAACAAAAAATGCAACCAGAAAAAAGACACATCATTTTTACAGAAGAAACAAAAAAAGCAAGCTTCACACATATACATACATACTTACTTTGTTATGAAAACTAAACACCTACATTTTACCAACAACTAACAGCATGGTTTGCACCCACTTGTAAACATGCAGGAACATTTATGTACAACGTTTTATAAGATCTATGTAAATAAATGTTAATTTATAATTTAAAATACTTTTGTTTAGTTGTTTGTTTATGTTTTTTCCCCATTTACCATACAATACAATAACAATCACTTGCAGTTATACTCTCTCTCTTTCTCTATTCACTATACATAACTCAGGTTCTCATTACGGTTATTTGTGAGGAGTAAAACAAAAACGGTTAACTTCAATAAGTAACATTGTTGCTGCTGCTTCATTTCTCAGCTTTACATGGTTGAATGTTTATAAACAAATTTTGTTATACATAAACACACAAACACTTAAAAAAACATATAAAACAAAGTAAATATCTATATTTTTGTATAGAAAAGTATAGATTTTATGTTTAAAAATGTTAACAATTCTGTACACCCTCCTTCCCCCCTCTCTCTCTCTTAACTGATATTACAATTCGTTGTGTATATTTTTAATGAAAGAATAAAGAGGGGAGTGTTGCAATGTTTAGCTACAAAATGGTGTGTTCATGTTTATCTTTTTTTCTACTCAATGTTGCTTTTAGTTAAGTTTAAACTTTTGTTGTTTTTTAATGCAATTGAAGTGTTGCCAATTTGTTTGTGTTTCTTTTTAATAAGAAATTAAATTATTCTTTTATTTTTTTTTAACTTTTTGTTTTATTTTCATTCAAGTTTCTAATATTTTTTTGTGGCCTTTTCCAAGAAAGTCTGTAAACAAGATTATATTTTATAGCGTTTTGAGTACTTCCCGGAAATTATTTTTTGTGGGATTTTTTTCTTTTTTTTTTGATGACTCATTTTCTTTAATTAAATTTTAATAAGATATTGGTGATAGTGTATTTTTTCATGCTTATGCAATACGTTGTTTATTTTATATATAGAAATGTAATCACACTATAGTCGCACAGTAATTTCAAAATAATTCTGTAACTTTTGAAGTGTTACAGATGTCTGAATAAAGCGATTGTTGAATTTGATTTGGAAACAAACCCAAATTAATCAACTTTGGAGGCTGACCAATTTAACCTTTGAACAAGTTAGCAGCCTGTGCTCTTCCCAAATCAAATGTAACTTCAAGCGATTCTAACCATGTATAATTTTATTTAAATATCTCTCATAGTTCATATGTTATAGATTTTTCTCCAAAAAAAAAAAATCTTCTTGGAAAAAACATTTTCTTCCAAAAATAGTCTTTAAATTGTTGATTATTTTCAGCCAAAAAAATAGCTATTTAAAAATTTATGAGGTCATTTGTAATGTGTGCGTGTGTGTGTTTTATTTCTCGTAGTTTTTCTTGTTGTTGCCTTTTTTGTTTTTGTTTAATTTGTTTTATTTTTTCGAGTTTTGCAAAAGAAAAAGAAAAAAAAATTGCAATAAAAACAATAAAATAAACATGGGAAGATATTTTGTATACACATCACTACAAACACATGTATAGATACATATGTATATATACATGTATATATACTTATATCTACATGAAATTGTTTTTTTTTTTGTTTAATGTAAATTAACAGCTTAACAACAGAACAAAGGCCTTTTCTGTTTAAAAGGGCTTTTTGAAGTCTGGACTCTGAACTTAGATGTTGACTAGAAATTAATCTTGTGTTAAACTTTATGTTCCCCTTTTTTCGACCATTTTAAATAGATTTTAGAAAAAATTTCATAACGCTAAAATTTTTGTTTCCAAGGCCTTTTTTCTGAGTGCATTTTTTTACCTCTGGATATTTAAGTTTAAACGAAAAAAGAACACTATATTCAGCTATGTCGAATCTAAAACACCCTGCAATAGAAATGCGTACACTGTGTACGTTTATACACACTTACAGGCATATACAATATATGTATGTATAACAGTTTATTTTAAGTATAACAGATGAACACTTAATGAGTGATAAAAATAGTTATATTTTTAGCTATAACTTTTTCTCTACTGAACCGATTTTGATAGGTTTTTTGGAATGGTAATAAGGTACATATAACTTTGTATTACTGCAAGTTTTTGTTCTAATTTGTCGATTTTTAATTGACAATTTTACGAAAATTCTTCGCTTGAATTTAGAGGTTATCTCAGATATCGATCTATATCTTTTAATATATCGAGCCGATTTTGCTGATTTTAAATAAGAAACATCTCAGGACTATTAGCAAATATTTAGGGCAAATTTCAGTGAATCCTCTGAATCATTGTGGATGTGAGCCGGCCAACCAAAGACAGATGAATGATCAGACAATTGGGCATAGCAAAATCGACTTAGACTTTGATTTGATATAATTATACATTATTTTATGGAGTCTTAGATGATTCCTTCTTAGTGTTACACACGGAATGACCAAGTTCATATACCCTCTTCACTACTTGTGGTGGTGGAGGGTATAAAAATAACTCTTCATAGATTTATTTGCTTTTTTTATATATAATTTTCGTTTATGGTACTTTAGATCTGTGTTTGTATACATATATATATACATATGTATATATACATATGTATATGTGAATATATATTTATACATACATACGTATGTATTTATGTAAATAAGTCTGAATATATGAATAATTGATGTATGAGGTCAGCGTAATTAAAATAAACTTAAAAAAAATAAATAAAAAGAAGAAGAAAACAAACACACACACACACATACACATAAATACTTATGTACATACATATATAAAATTGGGAAGAAAAACTAAAGAAAGTTTAATGAAAATTTTAATAAAACATGAGACCAGAATGAAAATAAAAGTCCAGTTTTTTTTTGAAGGCTTAAACAAAGCGTTAAGAAAGCTTTTTATAGAGTCTTAAATAAACTATTAATATAGCGTTCTATGTAGTCTTAAATAAACAACTATTATGGTCATTTAAAGAGTCGAAAAGAAACTGCTATTAAAGGTTTTTATAGAGTCTTAAATCAACTGCTTTTATAGCTTTTATGGAGTGTTAAATGAACTAATATTAAAGCTCTTAATAAAGTCTTAATCGAGCTCTTGTTAAAGCTCTTAATATAGTCTTAAATTAACTTAACATTACAGTTTCTTTTAGAGTCTTTAATAAACTGCTTTTATAGTTTTTAAAGAGTCTTTAATAAAGCTCTTTATAAAGTCTTAAAAAAGCTGATTTTCTGTTTTTTATAGAGTCTTAAATAAACTACATTGGTAGTCTTTACAAACTCATAAGTAATGCTCTTTGTGTAGTCTTAAAAAAAAATAACTATTAAAACTATTTAAAGAGTCTTAAATAAACTGTTTTCACAGCTCTTCATAAAGTCTTAAATAAAGTATATTATGAAGCTACTTTTATGGCTCTTTTAGAGCACTTAATAAGACTATAAAAAGAGCTTTAAATAGTATGTTATTATAGTTTCTCATATGGTTCTAATAATGACATATTAAAGCTCTACATAGAGTCTTAAATAAACTGCTTTAATAGCCTTTATAAAGACTATTAAAGTTTTTTGTATAGAGTCAAATAAGACGTTCTTAAAATTCCTCTTATAGTCTTTAATAATCTGCTATTCGAGGTCTTTATAGAGTCTTAGTAAAGCAGTTATTATAGACCTTTTAAGAGTCTTAAATAAACTGTTGTTATAGCCATCATAGAATTTCAAATAAAGCTTTTTATGTGGTCTTAAATAAACTGCTATTGAAGCTATTTTTATAGTTTAAAATTAACTGTTTTTGTAGCTCTTTTTATAGTCTTAAAGAAACTTATTTTATAGCTATTATATAGAGTGCTAAATAAGGTTCTTTATGGAGTCTTAAATTAACTTTGTATATAGTCTTACGTAAGCTGTTATTATAGTTCTTCAAATAGTCTTAAATAAACTACTATTGTAGCACTTTCTAGAGTCTTAAATAAACTGATAATTAAGATCTTTAAATGGTATTAAATAAAAATTGTTTTAGCTTTTTCTAGAGTCATAAAAACAGTTTTTTGTAGAGCCTTAAAGAAATGCTTTTATAGCTATTTCTAGAGCCTTAAATAAAGCTCTTTAAAGAGTCTTAAATAAACTGACACTAAAGATTTTTTCATGGTATTAAATAAAATTCTTTTCAGCTTTTTCTAGAGTCTTAAAAATAGATTTTCGTAGAGCCTTAAAAAACTACTTTCATGGCTATTTTTAGAGTCTTAACTATAGCTTTCTGTAGAGTCTTATAAAAGCTTTTTATAAAGCCTTTAAAAACTGCTTCATTTGCTATTACTAGAGTCTTAAATAAAGCTCATTCTAGAGTCTTAAATAAACGGCTTTTATAGCTCTTTCTAGAGTCTTAAATAAACTGTTATTAAAACTCTTTTATATAGTCGTAAATGAATCGTTATTAAAGCTCTTTATATGGTGATCAATGAACTGCTTTTAAAACTCTTTAAATGGTCTTAACTAAGCTGTTATTATACAGTCTTAAACAAACTACTAGTAAAGCTAAACTAGCTCTTTATATAGCTAGTTTATCTAAGACTATTTATAAAATAGTCTTAGATAAAATATTGTTATTAAAGCTTTCAATATAGTCTTCAATAAGTTTTTAAACCAGCTTTTCTTGTTTTCAATAAACTGCTATTTTAAGTTTTTATTTAATACTTTCTAAAGCAGTTAGTTTAGCTTTTAAAATAGTCTTAGTTAGAATTTTTTATTAAAGCTTTCAATATAGTCTTCAATAAGCTTTTAAACTAGTTTTTCTTGATTTTAATAAACTGCTATTTTAAGTCTTTATTTATTACTTTATAAAGCACTTAGTTTAGCTTTTAAAATAGTCTCAGATAAAATATTGTTATTAAAGCTTTCAATATAGTCTTCAATAAGCTTTCAAACTAGCTTTTTTAGTTTTTAATAAACTGCTATTTTAAGTCTTTATTTATTACTTTCTAAAGCAGTTAGTTTAGCTTTTAAAATAGTCTCAGATAAAATATTGTTATTAAAGCTTTCAATGTAGTCTTCAATAAGCTTTTCTTGTTTTTAATAAACTGCTATTTTAAGTCTTTATTACATCTTAAATAAACTAGTTCTTTATATAGTTTTTTTACAAATTGTTTTCTATATAGAAAAATTTATAGCATTCAATTTAATATGAAAATTTGCTATTGCTATTTTTATTAAAAAAAGACTATAAATAATATAAATGTGTTATTTAAAACTCTTTACAACCATTAAATATATATTTCATTATTAACCAGATAAATGCAACATTAAACCCTTAAAAATCTAACTTCTCACCCCCAACCCTCTCGTAGCATTTAAATTGCTATTTTTATTTTTCCTCTAAGAGTGATTTATCGAAACGCTTTTCTTTTATGGGTTCTAAATGGGGGTCTCTTTTTTATTTTATTTTTTAATTTATATTTTATTTCTTTATATAACAGATACATACACATCTGGTGGTTATGTATTTTGTTCAAGAAGTATATAATATATATATATTTAAGTACATATATATATGACTATAATATCATGTGAAGTGAAATAAATAAATGAAAAGTTTCAATAATAAATTCAAAACTTAAAAAAAAAATAAAAAAAAATTATTTTCTCCCGCATAAATTTACGGGCAGGAAATGACAAGTGTTAGGAACAGGGGAAGTGGTTGGAGGTGGGGTGAAGAAGTGTTTATGAGAAGAGAAAAAAAATCAATATTTAAATAATGAAAATAAATTTGTATTTGAGTTACACTCTAGAAAAAAATATGATGCTAAAGAAAATAGTTCTAAAACGTAGCAATTTGAAGACTTCAAACAAAAACTATAAAAATAGCTAATGATAAAAGAAAAGAAAAAGATTTACAAAAACCCCCTATGAAAGACTATAAAAAGACCTTAAATATAAAATTAAAAAAAAAACTACGGAAAGACTATAATAGCAGTTCATAAAAAAACTACTTTTATAGCGCCAAAAGAGCACTTTATTATGAAACTATAAAAAAAGCTTAAATTACTTTATATTGCAAATCATATAAATTGACTATAATTACATTCATATAGTTAACTAAAATAGCTGTTTTAAGTACTACTTTTAATGCTAAAAAATAATGCTAAAATAGTTATATATTTAAGATTCCATAAATAGTTTTAATAGCTTTTATATAAAGAAATTTTATAGCAGTTTATTAAACTAAAACTAACAGCTTTTTGAAGACTTTATGCAAAGCTAAAAATAGCAAACTAAAAAAGACTATATAAAGGGCTATAAAAATGGCTTATCAAATATTTTACAAATAGCTAAAACAACACGTTATTAAAAGCTACTTTTATAGTGCAAAAAGGAGCACTTTTTTGTAAACTATTAATAAAGCTCGAATTGATTAATATAGTTAACTAAAATATCTGTTTTATGTACTACTTTTCAATGCTCAAAATAATGCTAAAATAACTGCTTTTTGAAGAATTTATGAAAAGCTAAAAATAGCAAACTATCAAAGTCTATTTAAAGAGTTATAAAAGCAGCTTATTGAAAACTACAAACTACTAGTTTATAGCAGCAACAAATTGTATATAAATAACTATAGAATCAGTTTTATCAATTACTATGTTCATGACTATAAAAAGGGATTATAAAATTCTAAGTATAACAAATTATAAAAGCTATTTTGAAAGCTTGTTTAATGGCTTAAAATAGCTAATTAATTAAGATTCCATTTATAGTTATAATACCAGTTTGGGACTATATTATATGTAGACTTTAAGGCTTTATAAAGAGCTTAATATAAGGCTTATAAAGACTATAAAAAGATCTTAATAAAAAGCTTAACACAAGACTAAAATTGAGTCTTTGGAAAAAGCTTAACACAAGACTAAAATTGAGGCTTTGGAAAAAGCTTAACACAAGACTAAAATTGAGGCTTTGGAAAAAGCTTAACACAAGACCAAAATTGAGACTTTATAAAGAGTCTTAAATTCAGGTTTTTCAAGACCATAAAAACAACAGAAATTGAAAAAAGAGCTGAAATTACAGCTGAAAAAAACTTTTATATGAAGAACTAAAATTGAGCTTTATTTAAGACTTCATAAAAAGGGCATTTTTTGGGCCCTTATTTAAGAGTTTATGAAAAGCTGAATAAAGCTAACTATACAGGAGTAAGTCTTTTATAAGCCTCAATTCAACACTATATAAAAAGCTTAAATTAAGGCTTTTTAAAGCTATAAAAATAGCTGAAATTAAGGCTTCTTGAGACCTTAAAAAGAGCTAAGAAAGAGCCTTATTTAAGAGTTTAAGAAAAGCTGAATAAAAGCTGACTATACAGGATTAAGTCTTTTATAAGCCTCAATTTAAGACTATATAAAAAGCTTAAATTGAAGCTTTTTAAAGGTATAAAAATAGCTGAAATGAAGTTATTATTTGAGACCTTAAAAAGAGCTAAGAATGAAGCTTAATTAAGACCTTATAAAGAGATAAAATTACAGCTAAAAAAAGCCTTAATAAAAATAGCTTTTTTTAAGCTTTTCAAAAAGCTAAATGTCAGCTTTACTAAAGTTTTAAATGGACTTAAATTGTTGCTTATTGAAGACTTCATAAAAAGTTAAAATTTTTAGCAGAAAACAAGACCTTTTAAAAACTATATAAAAAGCTTAATTTAGGCTTTTTTAAGGCTTTATAAAGAGCTGAAATTAAGCTATATTTAAGACTTAAAGTAAGCTAAAACTTGGACTTATTGGAGGCTTGTTAAAGACTATATAAAGAATTGAAATGGAGAATATTCTTTTAAGGATTTATAAATAGTTAAACTTGCTGCTGAAATTAAGGCTTCTTAAAGACTAAATAAAGAGCTAAAAAGGCATTATAAAAAAGGCTAAAATTGAGGTTTATTGACGACTACACAAAGAGTTAAAAAAGTCTTAATTATAAAGTCTTTAATTAAGACTTATTTAAGACTAAACAAAGAGCTGAATTTAAGACTTATTAAAGGCTAATTAAAGAGCTTAGATTAAGGCATATTGAAGACACAATAAAGATCTAATGGTGAGGTTTATTAAAGACTATAAAAAGAGCTGAAAATCAAGTTTATTTCATATTAAAATTATGCTGGCATTAGAGCCTATTTGAGGGCTTATTTAAGACTCTAAAAGAACTAAAATTGCAGCTGTAGTTAAGGCCTATTTAACACTTTACAAAAGCTTATAGTAAGCTTACTTAAGATTATGTTAAAAGCTAAGTAGCAGCTTATTTGAAACACATAATAAAGCTGATTTAGCAGTTTATTTAAGAATTTTCACAGTTTTTGAATAAAAGTCTTTTTTAAGATTATATAACAATAGTTTAAATTAAAGCTTTTTTCAGGACTACATAGTGATTAATGGAGAAAGCTTTAAAATTTATTTGGTTTTCCATTTCTTATCACATTTCGCATTCTAGAATTTTCCATGCCAACAAAAGACTTTTAAAGAATTTCTCTAGATTTTATATAAGTATGAGTATGTATATGTGTATGTATATGTGTATGTATATGTTTATATACATATTTTTATATATAAAATATATTAAATTTTCTTTTTTATATAAAAAAAGAAAACATTAAAATTTAATATGGTGCACAAGCGGGTGTTCTTTTCACTTGAGCTGCTTTATATGTTTAAATGGCTCTGGGAGAAGTTGGGCTTCTCTTTCCTCCCCTTAGCACCTTCTCTATAATTAAACTTTGCTTATGTTGTGTAGTTGTAGTTGTTGTTGTAGCCATTTATTGCATTCACTCAACTTTTATTTTTATTTTTATGATTTTTTTTGTTAAGAAAATCAAGAAAAAAAAAACAGCAAAAAAAAAACTATGCAAAAGCAATAGTTTTTTGTTGTTGTTGTATTTCAACATACATACTGCTATATATATATACAAGCTATATAGTGACTCTTTTTCATATACATCTATAGAAAACTTATATTCTTCTATATATAAATATCAAATATTGGTGTTATTGTTGTAGTAGTTTTTTTGTTTTTTTTTGTTTTTTTGTGTATTGCAAAATGCAGCAGATGCATTTCGTAGTTGTTGCTCTTGTTGTTATTGTTGTTGTTGTTGTTGTTGTTTGTACACGATGAATTTTCAGTTAAAACTTTTCTTACCAACACAATTTTCGACATTCACTCGTATTCGTAGTTGTGTTATTTATATGGGGTTTCATTATTTACATACATACATAAATACATACATTCATACATTTATACATACATTTATACATACATATTTACATACATTTATACATACATTTATACATACATTTATACATACATTTATACATACATATTTACATACATTTATACATACATATTTACATACATACACAACTTGCAATTGCAATACTTTATATATTCAACATATATAGTTTCATTCATCTATATAGTTAGTTAGTGTATTGTTGTTGTTGCTATATTGGGTATCTGTTAGAAATTGATGTTGTTGCCTTTTTTCTGTTGGTATATAGAGTTGATTTTGGCTCTCGATTTTGTATTACTCAACAACAACAACAACAAAAATGTTATAGTCATTTGTATATGATACATATATATATTCTTGTGTATCTAGCAAAAATGCTATATATAGAGCAAAATAATTGTTAACTATTTGCTACACTGAGTTCACCAAAAAAGCAAAGGGAACTTTAGGTAGAGCTTAAAAAAGAGGTTCAAAAGACTAAAATGGCGACTTTTTAATGGTTATAAAAATAGAAAAAAAAATTAAACTGAAAATAACTTTTATTAAGGACTATAAAAAGAGCTAAAATTGAGGCATATTTTGGTTTTTGTAAAGAGCTAAAATTGAGGCATATTTTGGTTTTTGTAAAGTGCTAAAATTGGAAGTTCGAAAGGCTATGAAAATAGTTAAAATTGAGACTTTTTAATGGTTTTAAAAATAGTAAAAATTTAAGCTGAAAACAACTTTTATTAAGGACTATAAAAGAGCCTTTTTCAAGGCTTTATAAAGTGCTAAAATGGAGGCATATTTTGGTTTTTGTAAAGAGCTAAAATATGGGTTTTTTAACTTATTTTAAAGAGCTCAAATTGCTGCTTAGAAATGAGGCTTATTAAAGACTATAAAATAGCTTAAACTTATTCTTTTAAAAACTTTTTAAAGTGCTAAAATTGAGGCTTATTGAGACTATATATATGAGCTAAAATTGGGACATCATTTTAAGACTTTTTATAGAGCTAAAATTGAGGCTTCTTAACACCTTATAAAAGGGGTCGAATTGCGATATTTTTAAGTTATTTTATAGAGCTCAAATAGCAGCTTAGAAATGAGGCTTATTAAAGACTATAAACAAGCTTAAACTTATTCTTTTAAAAAACTTTTTTAAGTGCTAAAATTGAAGCTTATTGAGACTATATTTATGAGCTAAAATTAGGACATATTTTAAGACTTTTTAAAGAGGTAAAATTGAGGTTTCTTAACGCTCAAATAGCAGCTTAGAAATGAGGCTTATTAAAGACTATAAAAAAGCTTAAACTTATTCTTTTTAAAGACTTTATAAAGAGCTTAAGTTGAGATTTATTTAAAATTACAATTAAGTATTTTCCAAGAGTTTATAAATCGCTTAAATTGAGGCATATTTTGATTTTTGTAAAGTGCTTAAATTGAAAGCTAAAATTGAAAGTTCGGAAGGCTATGAAAATAGTTAAAATTGAGACTTTTTAATGGTTTTAAAAATAGCAAAATTTTAAACTGAACATAACTTTTATTAAGAACTTTATAAAGAGCTGATATTGAGTCTTTATCAAGGGTTTTAAATAGCTTAAATTGAAGTTAAAATTGAGAGATATTTTGGACCATAGAAGGAGCTTAATTTAAGGCCAATTGTAGACTATAAAAATAACTAAAAAAGATACTTATTTAAGACTTTATAAAGAGCTGATATTAAGACTTTATCAAGGGTTTATAAATACATAAAATTGCAGCTTAAATTGAGGCATATTTTGGACCTTAAAAATAGCTTAAATTGGGTCATATTTAAGACTATAAAAATAGCCAAAAATTGATAAAATTTAAAAACTAATATTGAGTCTTTATGAAGGGTTTTAAATAGTTAAAATTGCAGCTTAAATTGAGGAATATTTTGGACCATAAAAATAGCTTAAATTGGGTCTTATTTAAGACTATAAAAATAGCCAAAAATTGATAACATTTAAAAACTTTATAAAGAGCTAAAATTGAGACATATTTTAGACCTTAAAAATAGCTTAAATTGAGTCTTATTTAAGACTATAAAAATAGCCAAAAATTGATAACATTTTAAAACTTTATAAAGAGCTAAAATTTAGGCATATTTTGGACCTTAGAAATAGCTTAAATTGGGTCTTATTAAGGGCTATAAAATAGCCAAAAATTTATAACATTTTAAAACTTTATAAAGTAATGAATTCCTTTTAAAAAAGACTATTCTGAGAGTTATTATAGCTGGTTTTTAAAGACTATATAAAGAACTAGAGGAGCAGTTTAATCAAAACACTTTATTAGAAGTTTTAATAACTGATTATGAATTAGCTTTTAAATGACTATAAAGTTAATATATGCTGGTATACAAAAAGGCTAAAATAGCGTTTTAGAAAAAAACTAAAGAAACAGCTTCTGAAAGACTATATAAAAGAGCTTAATGAAGTACTATATAGATGCTAAGACATCAGCTTGTTTAAGACTATATAAACAAATATTATAGCATTTTATTTAAAACTATTTAGAGAGCTAAAAAGCAGCTTAATAAAAGACTTTTTGTTAAAGTAATAAAAGCTGCTTATTAATGACTATAAAATCATTTTATAATAGTTTTTATAAAGAACTAAAATAAAAGACTATTTAAAGAACTAGAAAAGAAGTTGATGGAAGATTTTATACCTGCTAAAATAGCAGTATATTTAAGACTATAAAAACTGCTATTATTGCAGCTCATTTGCAACTATTTAAAGAGAATAAATAGCAGTTGATTTAAGTTTATATGAAATGCTAAAATAGCATTTTATGAAAGACTATATAAATAGCTAAAATTGTTCATACAGTTTTAAAGAAGAAAATAGCAGTTGATATTACTTTTTGACCACAGTGTTAAACCAACAGCAGCAACAACAACAACAAATAAACTGCATTAACTACCAAAAAATAATAAATTTAACACTAACAACACTATACTACACGATGGTACTAAGGGAATCGGGAATAGAGTGTTTTTTTCCATTTTTTTTTTTGAAACGTAAACAAAAGGAAGGAACAAGAATGGAGTTTCTAATTTATAGTCAATACCTTTAGAAATGTGTATTATAGGAAAAGAGAGAGAGAGAGAAAGGTTTAGGTTAAGAGGGCCAACAACAAAAGGGGGTAATGCCAAGAAGGAACAAAAAGAAGAGGAAGAATTTGGCTTAAATAAATAACATAAAATTGGATATAACACTCGTAGACTCTTGTATATAAAGAGAGAATATTTATATATGAAAAATCTTTTATAGATAACATGATAACAAGAGCAAGAGGTTTGAAAGAGTATAAGAGAGTGAGAGTAAGAGTAAGAGGTCATTTAAATATATGTACATGGAAAAGAGGGCGCTATTTTTATTTTTTTTTTTTTTGGTGTTTGAAAAAACTAGATTGAACAATGAATTTGCAGGAATTGGCTATACACAGTGTTACCTCGGGAATGTTGATATTTCAAAATTCACAAAAAAAAAATACATTTATAAATTCTTTTTGGCTTAAATTGGAGGCTTACCAACTACGGCCCTGAGCAAATGGTGGGCCTGCTCTGCTTCAAATAAATTCAAAAATATCTCAGCTCGAATTATGTGAAATTTCAGCCAGATATCTTTAATGGTTCAAAAGTTATGGAATTCCTTTCAAAATGAAAAAAAAAAAATCGATTTGAAAACTTAACCGAAATAGTCAAATAGAATAGCCCTTCAACAAATAGCAGGCCTGTTTCACTTCACATAAACTTGGAAACATTTTAACTCTAATTGTGTAAAATATATCTCTAAAGCTTTTAAAGTTATAGAAGAAATTACAAAAAAAAGTTATAAAATTAATTAGCAAAAAAAAAAACGATTTGAAAATATACAAATTTGGAGGCTCACAAACATTTGACCAAACATTTTGGGAGTTTATACTTCTCCACAGCAACTCTTCAACATCTCAGCTTTAACCAAGTGAAATTTGATTAAAATATTTTTAATAGTTTAAAAGTTATAGAATTATTTTCAAAAATATTCCACTTGGAAAAAAATATCCTAAGGGTCACACTTTAGAGGGGCACCAACAAGGCCTCTAACCACTTAAGAAGACTTTTCAAATCAAAATCAATGCAAAAACACCTCATCACTAACCTTGTGAAATTCCATTCAGGTAGCTGTTATGGTTTAAGAGTTATATAATTATTTCTTTAAAAAATCATTTTAGAAACACTGTGCGAATTACAAGAATATAATGAGAGATACATTTCTATGTGTATGTGTGTGTGAAGGTATGTATTTATGTATATGTAAATATGTTGATGTGAAGCTAAAAGTTTGTTGTTTTTTTTAGAGTAAAAGTATCTATGGTGATCTAACTATGATTATGGTTGCCAACTGTCTGTCTGTCTGTCTGTTCGTCCTTCTAGTCTATGTTTTCAAAAAAAAAAAAAAAAATGAAGATTCCTTACACCCCCTCCCCCCTCTTTAAAATTTATAATTTTAAAAGAGGGGCGTAGGGGTCAGGGATGCAATGCAAAAATAAAATATTGCTTTTTCCAATACTCCAAAGAGTTGGCAACAGAGTTTATGGTTATTGCTGAACAGGGCAAGAGGCCTTAGAGCAACATCTTGTTTTGCTCTCTTGTTATCATAAAGGCAAAGAGGGGTGGTGAGGGGACACGTAAGAGTCCAGGGCTTTAGCATCAAGGCATTTACTCCTACAATGCTTACAAAAAAAAGGTCATTTGCAAACTCTGCCACTACAACAGCAGCAGAGCAGTTGGAACAACATTATCATTCATATTATTGCCAATAACTACCACAAACAATAACAACAACAACATTCTTTCATTTTAGTTGTTGGTATTAAAGTTTATATTGGTGCATACAACTACAACTACAACAGCAATAATTTTATTATAAATTGTTTGTTGTTGTTGTTGTTGTTATTTTAGTTATCACGTACGTGTAATTTGAACCGCTGATACTTTTGGGTGAAAATTTTTGAACCAACAACAAAAGTAATAACAGCAACAACAACAACAACATCAACAATAATAAGATTTTCAACAGCTGTTGGCATGAGGTAAACACAAACAAACACATATATACACTTATATATCTATATATAAATTCTTGCACCCAGTTTAATGAAATAAATATATAAACAGTGGGTCACAAAAGTAAAATAAAAATTTCTCTACTCGTTTAAAAGAACTTTAAAGTGGAATCCTTTGAAAAAAAACTTCAGGATCTGAAGACCATTTTTTTTTAAACTTCCTAAAAAATCTTATATCGATTATTTTTTTAACCCACTGTTCTTTTAGGTAACACTTCCTCACTTACTATTCCTCGTCTTTTTTCTAGAGTTTATAATTTAAATTTTATGTATCACAAACTTTAGTTCACTGTATGGACGTAAATATCTATGATGTGGATGATGAAGAGGAGAATGATAATGAATGATGATTAAAGAGAGGAGAACCATGAGGTGTACAAGATTCAAAGAAATTTATTAAATTTAAACGGAATAAATATGAAAAGAAATTAAATATAGAACAAAAAATTGTGTTAAAAGAACCCTTTTTTGCAAATTCGAATTTTTCGCACTTAATTTCGAATTTTCGAACATAGAAAAAATTTCATAGATTTTTTAAAAATATTTAAATATTGCTAAGTTTTAATTAAAATTATAAAATTTTATTAATTTGACATTTTCAGAAAGTTCGAAATTTTCGAACTTAATTTTGAATTTTTCAAAATTACAAAATTTTATTAAAAATACTTTAATAATGCTAAATATTATATAAAATTATAAAATTCTATTAATTTACAGTCATTTCTAGTTATTTTTAGAAAGTTCGAATTTTCAAACTTTACTTCGAATTTTGAAAATTCTTGAAAAACATCATTTTTAACTTAGATTTTTAAAGGTAATAATTCAATTTATGATTTGAATCAATTTTGCAACAATTTGGTAAGTTTGAATTTTCGAACTTAATTTTGAATATAAAAAAATGTCATAAAAAATGGTCAAATATTGCTATATATTAGCTAGAATTCATTAATATAATAATTTAGAATAATTTTAAAATATTTTTAGTAAGTTCGAATTTTCGAACTTACTTTCGAATATGAAAAAATTACTAAAAAAATATTTTAAACTGATGTCTTAATTAAAATTTATCACTTTCACTTATTAACTTAAATTTTAGAACAATTTTGTTAAGTTCGAATTTTCGAAATTAATTTCGAATTTTCGAACATTAACAAAAAATCTCAATTTTAAAAAATCTTTGCAAATTTTAGTTTGTTAATTTAATTTTGTGAAGTTTTTAGCTATTTTTGGAAAGTTCGAAATTTCGAACTTAGTTTCGAATTGATAAAAAACATTTTTTATGATAGATTTTTGTAGAAAATAATATATTTTATTAATTTTTATCCAATTGTAAGCTAGTTTTGTAAGTTTAAAATTTTCAAAATTAATTTCGAATTTTCGAAAATAAAAAAAATCATAATTTTAATAAAAAATCTTTAAAATTGTTAGATTTTTTTAATTATAAAATTTTATAAAAAATAAAGCTATATTCAGCTATTTTTGAGAAGTTCGAATTTTCGAACTTTACTTAGAATTTTTTTAAATTCTTTAAAAAAGTCGTTTTTAAACTAGATTTTTATAGGAAATAATATGTGTGGAGTTGTGTGGAATTTACACCATTGTTTCGAAGTTCGAATTTTTTCGAAGTTAATTTCGAATTTTCGAAAATCGAAAATTTTGCTTTTGCTAGTTTTGCTAAATTTAGCTAAATTTCATGTTAAATAAGAAAATTTCTTTAACATTTAACATTTTTTTTGGGGGAAATTAAATTAAAAGAAAATTTCGTTTGAAAAACAAAATGGCTTCTCTTTCTGAGGAGTTTCAAATTTCCCTTAAAAAGAAATTCCAGCGAAAGTGGTTTTATTTTCCTTAGCCAAGCAAGGCCTGTTAAACAAATAATAAGTCTTGTTGCCAGGGCGCGGACTGACTCGTTATGACAACATGTGTGTATTTTATTTTGAAAACGAAAACGTAAAGAAAAAGAAATAATTCTTGCCACCAAAAAAAAATCAACAACAAAAAGAAGAACATTACTGACATAATGTTAGCACAGCTATTGTTCTCTGTCATAATGTATGTGTCTGTGTGTATGTATCTTTTAGTATTTGCTTGTATGTAAAGGTGTGTGTATATTTTAAAAAGAAAAAAGAATTCCTCTTACGACAGACAGCAGAACACAACAAGTTTTGTGTGTGTGTTTTTTTCTTTTTTTGCTTCTCTTCTCTGTTGTATTTCATATTTAATCAAGGCCTCTTTGGCAACCTATAAGCAGCCATAGTAAAATGCGGAGAGAGACTTTTTGTTTTTATTTCCCAAACAAATAATAATTTCACTCGCCATTTGGGATTTAAGGTACACAAAACAGTTATAGAGAAATTCTGTACTTTTTTTTATTTATTTCTGTATCTACAGAATATGAAATTTCATTAAGAAACAACAACAACAATAATAATAAAGATAAGGGAGTGTCAAATACATATTTATTTTGGTGTTAATATGTAATTGGTTTTATTTTTTCCAAATTCTTAAGATATTTGAGAGGTCATTTTAAGTCAAAATATTGAATTTCATTTTCAATTTTAATTGTAATTTAAGTTTAAGTCTAGAAAAACTTTTTAAAACTTCATAAATTGTTCAATTTTCCTTGAAATGTCAATTTTCACTAAATTTAAAAATTCGAAATTAATTTCGAAAAATTCACTTCCCAAAAAATGACTTAACATGAAATTTAGTAAAAATTCTTTAAAATTAGGAAATTTTCTTAATGTTCGAAATATTCGAAATTAAGTTCGAAAACTTCTAACTTCCCAAAATAGTTAAAAATGACTAAAAGTCAAATAAATTTTATATTTTATATTTTATTCATGTTCGAAAAATTCGAAATTAAGTTCGAAAAATTCGAACTTCAAGAAATTCGAACTCGTCAAAAAATCAGTTATTTATTTATTTTTCTACAATTCATCTAATGTTTCTTCATCAAAAAAGCACTTTTCCTCAATTCAGGTTAATATTATTTCTCATTTCTCAAAAATTCAGCTTATTTTTCTTTAGCTGAATATAATTTTTTTATAATTTAGGTAAATTTTTGTACAATTCATATAAAGTTTCTTTATCTAAGTAGCACTTTTATTATTCAGCTTAATATTCTTTGCTGAATAGCACTTTTAAATAATTCAGCTAACTTTTATTTACCTAATTTAAATATTCTTACAATTCAGCTAAATTTTCTTTAACTTAATGACATTTTATTATAATTCAGTTAATTTATTTTTTGCGGAACAAAATTATTAAACAAATCAGCTACAGATTTTCAGCAAAAAATGCTTTATAGTTTAGTAAAAATTATATTGAAAAAAATTTTGCTATAATTCAGTTTAATTCAGATAAATTTTCTTAGCACAATTAACAAATTCAGCTATAGATTTTGTGCTAAATATGATCTTAAATTATTAATATTCAGCTGAATAAAATTTAGCACAATTTTCTTAAGCTATATAACATTAAAATACAATTCAGCTGATTTTTTGGCCAAATAGCACATTAAATTAATTCAGCTGAAACAGTAAGCTAAAGAAAATAACAATATAGTTTAATTTGGTTTAGCCTAAGTGCAGTTAGCAAAATTTTCTTTAGCTGAATAGCATATCCAAGTAATTCAGCTATAGCCTTTTTTCTTCAAATACGATTTAAAATTCAGTAATATTCACTTTAATAACATTTTAATACAATTCAGCAACATTTTCATTAATTGAATAGCATAATTAAGCAATTCAGCTAAAGCTTTTCAAATAATACGACTTTAAATACGATTCAGCAATACTTTTGCTTGTTGAATTAGCTTATTCAGCTGAATTTTTCCTTAGCTAAATAGCATAATTAAGTAATTCAGCTTTATAATTTTAGCTGAATATAATTTTTTTCAGTTGTTTAAGATTTTTGGATAAATTTGCTATTTTTAATTTTGCTGAATAGCATTTTCAAATTATTCAGCAGCTTCGTTATTAGTTGAATTCAAGTTCTAAGAGTTAAAACTCTTTTTTTTAACTCAATTTTCGGGAAATACCTGAAATTAAGGAATAAAAATCCCTTTTGAAACACTTCTGTTCTCTATTCCCCTCACCTTTTTGTGTTTTATTTATTGCTTCAATTTTTTTCTATTCTTCTTTGGCATAAATCAAGTCATTGCAAGCCACCTAAAACTCAATGACAAAGTTCACAAACATTTTCAGCAACAAAAAAAAAAAAAACAATGGAATTCCCTCTCTTAACTCCTCTTTTAAACCCGCTGGTCTATAATGGAAAAAATATAAAAAAACAAATTATTATAAACCATTCACTTGTTTTTGTAGTAAAAACAC
The DNA here is from genome assembly GCA_004302925.2 of Cochliomyia hominivorax. Classification (NCBI taxonomy): domain Eukaryota; kingdom Metazoa; phylum Arthropoda; class Insecta; order Diptera; family Calliphoridae; genus Cochliomyia; species Cochliomyia hominivorax. The sequence goes on along the minus strand of PYHX02000495.1, from coordinate 87,492,585 downwards.
AACAACAAAAGAAAAAACATGCTGTTATTATGTGTGTGTATACTTTTATTAAGCTTTTCATATTAATGCATAAGTTTGTTGGTGTGTTTTTGGTTTTTTTTCTTTTGCTTCTTCTTGATGTTGTTATACACATTTAATATTTTCTTTACTCTTTACTCTACTCTTGTGTTCAAACACTTGCTCGCTTACTCATCATCATTATTATTATTATTTTGTCGTTGTTGTTGTAGTTTTTGTTATTATTAAGTTAAGGCATTCGTTCGTTTGTTTGCCATATTATTCGGTTTCTGTTTTTTGTTTATATTTTATAATCGGTTTTTCGTATGCAATCGTATTTTTTTGTATTCTCTTTAGTTTGTTTTTGTTTTTTGTTTTTTTTTTGCTTTTTTTTGTAGGTTTGTATATGAGATGTGTTCGCGTTCTTTAACATCATCGTCATTATGACGATGTATGGAGGCAACGTTTATTTATTGTTTTTGCTGTTTTTTTTTTGGTGTATTTTTTTAACACAAAGAGTATGTGTGTTTGTTAAGCATTGAGTTTAGCATTTACTGTTGTGAGTAGTGTGAGCAAGAGCAGATGAGTAAGCAAATGAATGAGTGAGCAAGTGAGTATAGTGGTTTATTAAGAGTTTGTGTGTTGTGTATAAATATGGTGTATGTTATTTTTTTGCTTTTTCATTGTGTATAGAGTATTTTTAAGTATAATAACGTTTAGTCTCTTGCAGAGGCCCCGTTTGTAAATGAATGAATGTATTGGCTGACTGGCTGTGTAGCTATTATTTGTTTTTATACTTTTATAAACAGCGATAACGTCGTTAGCAGACGTTTTTTTCTATATGTATTTTTACTGTTGTTTTGACTGACTGTGTGACAGACAAACTGTGTTTTTGGCTGCTGCTATTGATGTTGTTTTTGTTGTATTTATTGCTTTATTTTAAACACCGAAAAAAAAAAATTTTATGTATCTGAAAAAACTGATGAACAATTGTTAGAGAGAGAGAAAGGTAGGAGGGAAAAACATTATTAAATAAATCAGTTTATATCAAAGAGGCCCTGAAAGGGGAGAGGGCATTCTATAACATCTTGATAATATTTTTTTGCAGCTGCTAAATTATTTCTAATAAAATTTTTTTTCAAAATTATTGATATTTTTCTTAAAAAAAAACTCATCATCAGAATTTAACAAGAGAAAAAATATAAAAGAGAAACTAAAATAAAAGTCCAAATTAACAAAAGAGAAGAAAAACTGGGGTGGAGGGGGTCTAATATAAGGCATTTTAAAGCTAAGAGTTCTCCATTTTATTATATTTATAATTATAATAAAATATGATTAATGAAATAACCTCGATAAAAGTATAAATATACACTCACACACATATACATTTTAAAAAAATACAAAATTTTGATAAATTATAACATAAAATTTTCCCTCTTAAAAAAAAAATCAAGTAAAAAGTAGAAAGAACAAAAATCAAAAACTTTCCACACGTGAAATTGTAATTAAAATTTATTCAATGACCCACATAAAACAAAAACAACAGTAAAATGACTAGAACAGGGCAGAATTAAAAACCTTATTTAATCACATCTCAAAAATCCAAACATGTGGCAACTCTTAACCACCACACCCTAGAAAGTAATTAGGGCAAAAATTTAAGGATTTAATAAACTTGAGAATAAAATTTTTGAATTTAAAAATCGAAATATTCTAAATTAATTTCGAAAATTCGAACTCGAGAAAAGAACTAAAGAAAAATGTATAAAATTAAAAGGACTTTTTTGAAAATTAAAGAAATTCTTCTTATAAATTATTTTTAGCTCAAATTTCGAAAATTCAAAATTAAATTAAAAAAATTCGAACTTAAACAAATTAAATGAAAAATAGGAACAATTAAAAAAAATTAACAACATTTATAAAAATTAACAAAATTTAAATAAAATTTAATTTTTTAGTAAATTTGAAATTCGAAAATTAATTTCGAAAACTCGAACTTAAGGAATTTTTAAACAAAACTCAAAAAAGTAATAAAATCATATGCATTTCAAATTCACTTAAAATTAAATATTTAACAAATTCGAAAATTCTCAATTAAGTTCGAAAATTCGAAGTGGGGAAACTTCAGTGTAATCGCCAATTAAAACAATTTCATTATATAAATTTTCAAAATCCACTTAAAATATATCTTTTAACATATTTCGAAAATTCGAAATTTATTTCGAAAATTTGAACTTAAGAAAATTTAAAGAATATAAAAAAAATTAATGAATATGTAAAATTGTATAAAACTTAACTTTAGACCGAATTTTGATTAACAATTTTGTGAATTTCAAAATTTGAAATTAAGTTCGAAATTTCGAACTTAAGAAAAATTCTTAAAAATGTATAAATTACTTAAAATTATTTATAAAAATCAGATTTTAACAAAATATTGATTTTTACCGGCTAATTTAGAAATTCGAAATTAGGTTCGAATTTTTGAAATTGAGAAAAAATTTTAATTAATGATTAATTTTAAGTAAAATTAATAAAAAAATAAGATATTTAAAGAATTTTAACAAAAAATTGATTTTAGGCTATAATTTTGAATTTCGAAATTAAGTTCGAAAATTTAATTTTCACAAAAATGCTTTAAAATTGCTAAATTTTAGCAATATATATAAAAGAGAACTTATTTTGAGTAATTAAGCTGTATAATGATGGTTTTACAGATTCATTTGGAAATTCGAAATTAAGTTCGAAATTTGGAAATTGATAAAAAATGTTAAAAATTATTAAATTAAGTAAATTTGCATAACTATAGTATTTTAAGGAATTTTAAATTAAAATATGATTTAGGTAAAATTTTGGAATT
>PYHX02000495.1:87473917-87489631 GCA_004302925.2 Cochliomyia hominivorax | reverse complement strand
ATGTTAAAAGCTAAGTAGCAGCTTATTTGAAACACATAATAAAGCTGATTTAGCAGTTTATTTAAGAATTTTCACAGTTTTTGAATAAAAGTCTTTTTTAAGATTACATAGCAATAGTTCAAATTAAAGCCTTTTTCAGGACTACATAGTGATTAATGGAGAAAGCTTTAAAATTTATTTGGTTTTCCATTTCTTATCACATTTCGCATTCTAGAATTTTTCATGCCAACAAAAGACTTTTAAAGAATTTCTCTAGATTTTATATAAGTATGAGTATATATGTGTATGTATATGTGTATGTATATGTGTATATACATATTTTTATATATAAAATATATAAAATTTTCTTTTTTATATATAAAAAAAGAAAACATTAAAATTTAATATGGTGCACAAGCGGGTGTTCTTTTCACTTGAGCTGTTTTATATGTTTAAATGGCTCTGAGAGAAGTTGGGCTTCCCTTTCCTCCCCTTACCACCTTCTCAATAATTAAACTTTGCTTATGTTGTGTAGTTGTAGTTGTTGTTGTAGCCATTTATTGCATTCACTCAACTTTTATTTTTATTTTTATGATTTTTTTTTTGTTAAGAAAATCAAGAAAAAAAACAGCAAAAAAAAAACTATGCAAAAGCAATAGTTTTTTGTTGTTGTTGTATTTCAACATACATACTGCTATATATATATACAAGCTATATAGTGACTCTTTTTCATATACATCTATAGAAAACTTATTTTCTTCTATATATAAATATCAAATATTGGTGTTATTGTTGTAGTAGTTTTTTTTGTTTTTGTTTTTTTTTTGTGTATTGCAAAATGCAGCAGATGCATTTCGTAGTTGTTGCTCTTGTTGTTATTGTTGTTGTTGTTGTTGTTGATTGTACACGATGAATTTTCAGTTAAAACTTTTCTTACCAACACAATTTTCGACATTCACTCGTATTCGTAGTTGTGTTATTTATATGGGGTTTCATTATTTACATACATACATACATACATACATACATACATACATACATACATACATATATACATACACAGCTACATACATACATAACTTCATACATACATACATATTTACATACATTTATACATACATACATACATACATACATACATACATACATACATACATTTATACATACATACACAATTTGCAATTGCAATACTTTATATATTCAACATATATAGTTTCATTCATCTATATAGTTAGTTAGTGTATTGTTGTTGTTGTTATTGTTGCTATATTGGGTATCTGTTAGAAATTGATGTTGTTGCTTTTTTTCTGTTGGTATATAGAGTTGATTTTGGCTCTCGATTTTGTATTACTCAACAACAACAACAACAACAACAAAAATGTTATAGTCAGTTGTATATGATACATATATATATTCTTGTGTATCTAGTAAAAATGCTATATATATAGAGCAAAATAATTGTTAACTATTTGCTACACTGAGTTCTCCAAAAAAGCAAAGGGAACTTTAGGTAGAGCTTAAAAAAGAAGGTTCGAAAGACTAAAATGGCGACTTTTTAATGGTTATAAAAATAGAAAAAAAATTAAACTGAAAATAACTTTTATTAAGGACTATAAAAAGAGCTGAAATAGAGTCTTTTTCAAGGCTTTTGAAAGTGCTAAAATTGAGGCATATTTTGGTTTTTGTAAAGTGCTAAAATTGGAAGTTCGAAAGGCTATGAAAATAGTTAAAATTGAGACTTTTTAATGGTTTTAAAAATAGTAAAAATTTAAGCTGAAAACAACTTTTATTAAGGACTATAAAAGAGCCTTTTTCAAGGCTTTATAAAGTGCTAAAATGGAGGCATATTTTGGTTTTTGTAAAGAGCTAAAATATGGGTTTTTTAACTTATTTTAAAGAGCTCAAATTAAACTTATTCTTTTAAAAACTTTTTAAAGTGCTAAAATTGAGGCTTATTGAGACTATATATATGAGACTTTTTATAGAGCTAAAATTGAGGCTTCTTAACATTTTATAAAGGAGGTGACATTGAGATATTTTTATGTTATTTTAAAGAGCTTAAATAGCAGCTTAGAAATGAGGCTTTTTAAAGACTATAAAAAAGCTTAAACTTATTCTTTTTAAAAACTTTATAAAGAGCTAAAATTGAAGCTTATTGAGACTATATTTATGAGCTAAAATTGGGACATTTTTTAAGACTTTTTAAAGAGGTAAAATTGAGGCATATTTTGGACCTTAAAAATAACTTAAATTGGGTCTTATTTAAGACTATAAAAATAGCCAAAAATTTATAACATTTTAAACTTTATAAAGAGCTAAAATTGAGGCATATTTTGGACCTTAAAAATAACTTAAATTGGGTCTTATTTAAGACTATAAAAATAGCCAAAAATTGATAACAATTTAAAACTTTATAAAGAGCTAAAATTTAGGCATATTTTGGCCTTAAAAATAGCTTAAATTGGGTCTTATTTAAGACTATAAAAATAGCCAAAAATTGATAAAATTTTAAAACTTTATAAAGTAATGAATTCCTTTTAAAAAAGACTATTCTGAGAGTTAATATAGCTGGTTTTTAAAGACTATATAACCAAACACTTTATTAGAAGTTTTAATAACTGATAATGAATTAGCTTTTAAATGACTATAAAGTTAATATATGCTGGTATACAAAAAGGCTAAAATAGCGTTTTAGAAAAAAACTAAAGAAACAGCTTCTGAAAGACTATATAAAAGAGCTTTGTGAAGTACTATATAGATGCTAAGACAACAGCGTGTTTAAGACTATTTAAAGAAATATTATAGCGTTTTATTTAAAACTATTTAGGGAGCTAAAAAGCAGTTTCATAAAATACTTTTTGTTAAAGTAATAAAAGCTTGTTATGAAGTTGCTTATTAATGACTATAAAATCATTTTATAATAGTTTTTATAAAGAACTAAAATAAAAGACTATTTAAAGAACTAGAAAAGAAGTTTATGGAAGATTAAATACGTGCTAAAATAGCAGTATATTTAAGACTATAAAAATAGCTTTTATTGCAGCTCATTTGCAACTATTTAAAGAGACTAAATAGCATTTTTTTAAAGTTTATATGGAATGCTAAAATAGCATTTTATGAAAGACTATACAAATAGCTAAAATTGTTCATACAGTTAAAAAAAAAGAAAATAGCAGTCGACATTACTTTTTGACCACAGTGTTAAACCAACAGCAGCAACAACAACAACAACAACAACAAACAAACTGCATTAACTACCAAAAAAATATATAAATTTAACACTAACAACTTTATACTACACGATGGTACTAAGGGAATCGGGAATAGAGTGTTTTTTTTTTTTTTGAAACGTAAACAAAAGGAAGGAACAAGAATGGAGTTTGGAATTTATAGTCAATACCTTTAGAAATGTGTATTATAGGAAAAGAGAGAGAGAGAGAGAAAGGTTTAGGTTAAGTGGGCCAACAACAAAAGGGGGTAATGCCAAGAAGGAACAAAAAGAAGAGGAAGAATTTGGCTTAAATAAATAACATAAAATTGGATATAACACTCGTAGACTCTTGTATATAAAGAGAGAATATTTATATATGAAAAATCTTTTATAGATAACATGATAACAAGAGCAAGAGGTTTGAAAGAGTATAAGAGAGTGAGAGTAAGAGTAAGAGGTCATTTAAATAAATGTACATGGAAAAGAGGGCGCTATTTTTTTTTTTTTTTTGGTGTTTGAAAAAACTAGATTGAACAATGAATTTGCAGGAATTGGCTATACACAGTGTTACCTCGGGAATGTTGATATTTCAAGATTCACAAAAAAACTTTTATGAATTTTTTTTGGCTTAAATTGGAGGCTTACCAACTACTCCCCTGAGCAAATGGTGGGCCTGCTCTGCTTCAAATAAATTTAAAAATATCTCAGCTCGAATTATGTGAAATTTCAGCCAGATACCTTTAATGGTTCAAAAGTTATGGAATTCTTTTCAAAATGAAAAAAATCGATTTGAAAACTTAACCGAAATAGTCAAATAGAATAGCCCTTCAACAAATAGCAGGCCTGTTTCACTTCACATAAACTTGAAAACATCTCAGCTCTAATTATGTGAAATATATCTCTAAAGCTTTCAAAGTTATAGAAGAAATTACAAAAAAAAGTTATAAAATTAATTAGCAAAAAAAAAAATTCGATTTGAAAATATACAAATTTGCAGGCTCACAAACATTTGACCAAACATTTTGGGAGTTTATACTTCTCCACAGCAACTCTTCAATATCTCAGCTTTAACCAAGTGAAATTTGATGAACATATTTTTAATGGTTTAAAAGTTATGGAATTATTTTCAAAAATATTCCACTTGGAAAAAAATATCCTAAGGGTCACACTTTAGAGGGGCACCAACAAGGCCCCTAACCACTTAAGAAGACTTTTCAAATCAAAATCAAGGCAAAAACACCTCATCACTAACCTTGTGAAATTCCATGAAGGTAGCTGTTATGGTTCAAGAGTTATATAATTATTTCTTTAAAAAAATCGTTTTAGAAACACTGTGCGAATTACAAGAATATAATGAGAGATACATACATTTCTATGTGTATGTGTGTGTGAAGGTATGTATTTATGTATATGTAAATATGTTGATGTGAAGCTAAAAGTTTGTTTTTTTTTTTTTTAGAGTAAAAGTATCTATGGTGATCTAACTATGGTTATGGTTGCCAACTGTCTGTCTGTCTGTCTGTCTGTCTGTCTGTCCGTCCTTTTAGTCTATGTTTTCAAAAAAAAAAAAAAAAAATTAAGATTCCTTACACCTCCCCCCCCCTCTTTAAAATTTATAATTTTAAAAGAGGGATGAAGGGGTCAGGGATGCAATGCAAAAATAAAATATTGCTTTTTCCAATACTCCATAGAGTTGGCAACAGAGTTTATGGTTATTGCTGAACAGGGCAAGAGACCTTAGAGCAACATCTTGTTTTGCTCTCTTGTTATCATAAAGGCAAAGAGGTGTGGTGAGGAGACACATAAGAGTCCAGGGCTTTAGCATCAAGGCATTTACTCCTACAATGCTTACAAAAAAAAGGTCATTTGCAAACTCTGCCACTACAACAGCAGCAGAGCAGTTGGAACAACATTATCATTCATATTATTGCCAATAACTACCACAAACAATAACAACAACAACAACATTCTTTCATTTTAGTTGTTGGTATTAAAGTTTATATTGGTGCATACAACTACAACTACAACAGCAATAATTTTATTATAAATTGTTTGTTGTTGTTGTTGTTGTTGTTGTTGTTATTTTAGTTATCACGTACGTGTAATTTGAACCGCTGATACTTTTGGGTGAAAATTTTTGAACCAACAACAAAAGTAATAACAGCAACAACAACAACAACATCAACAATAATAAGATTTTCAACAGCTGTTGGCATGAGGTAAACACAAACAAACACATATATACACTTATATATCTATATATAAATTCTTGCACCCAGTTTAATGAAATAAATATATAAACAGTGGGTCACAAAAGTAAAATAAAAATTTCTCTACTCGTTTAAAAGAACTTTAAAGTGGAACCAATTAAAAAATCTTCAGGATCTGAAGACCATTTTTTTTAAACTTCCTAAAAAATCTTATATCGATTATTTTTTTAACCCACTGTTCTTTTAGGTAACACTTCCTCACTTACTATTCCTCGTCTTTTTTCTAGAGTTTATAATTTAAATTTTATGTATCACAAACTTTAGTTCACTGTATGGACGTAAATATCTATGATGTGGATGATGAAGAGGAGAATGATAATGAATGATGATTGAAGAGAGGAGAACCATGAGGTGTACAAGATTCAAAGAAATTTATTAAATTTAAACGGAATAAATATGAAAAGAAATTAAATATAGAACAAAAAATTGTGTAAAAAGGAACCTTTTTTGCAAATTCGAATTTTTCGAACTTAATTTCGAATTTTCGAACATAGAAAAAATTTCGTAGATTCATTAAAAAATACTTAAATATTGCTAAGTTTTAATTAAAATTATAAAATTTTATTAATTTGACATTTTCAGAAAGTTCGAAATTTTCGAACTTAATTTCGAATTTTTCGAAATTACCAAATTTTATTAAAAATACTTTAATATTGCTAAATATTATTTAAAATTATAAAATTTTATTAATTTACATTGATTTCTAGTTATTTTTAGAAAGTTCGAATTTTCGAACTTTACTTCGAATTTTGAAAATTCTTGAAAAACATAATTTTTAACTTAGATTTTTAAAGGTAATAATTAAAATTTATGATTTGAATCGATTTTGCAACAATTTGGTAAGTTTGAATTTTCGAACCTAATTTCGAATATAAAAAATGTCATAAAAAATGCTCAAATATTTCTAGATTTTAGCTAGAATTCATTAATTTAATAATTTAGAATAATTTTAAAATATTTTTAGTAAGTTCGAATTTTCGAACTTACTTTCGAATATGAAAAAATTACTAAAAAAAATATTTTAAACTGATGTCTTAATTAAAATTTATTACTTTCACTTATTAACTTAAATTTTAGAACAATTTTGTTAAGTTCGAATTTACGAACTTTATTTCGAATTTTCGAACATTAACAAAATATCTCAATTTTAAAAAATCTTTGCCAAATTTTAGTTTTTTAATTTAATTTTGTGAAGTTTTTAGCTATTTTTGGAAAGTTCGAAATTTCGAACTTAGTTTCGAATTGATAAAAAACATTTTTTATGATAGATTTTTGTAGAAAATAATATATTTTATTAATTTTTATCCAATTGTAAGCTAGTTTTGTAAGTTTAAAATTTTCAAAATTAATTTCGAATTTTCGAAAATAAAAAAAATCATAATTTTAATAAAAAATCTTTAAAATTGTTAGATTTTTTTAATTATAAAATTTTATAAAAAATAAAGCTATATTCAGCTATTTTTGAGAAGTTCGAATTTTCGAACTTTACTTAGAATTTTTTTAAATTCTTTAAAAAAGTCGTTTTTAAACTAGATTTTTATAGGAAATAATATGTGTGGAGTTGTGTGGAATTTACACCATTGTTTCGAAGTTCGAATTTTTTCGAAGTTAATTTCGAATTTTCGAAAATCGAAAATTTTGCTTTTGCTAGTTTTGCTAAATTTAGCTAAATTTCATGTTAAATAAGAAAATTTCTTTAACATTTAACATTTTTTTTGGGGGAAATTAAATTAAAAGAAAATTTCGTTTGAAAAACAAAATGGCTTCTCTTTCTGAGGAGTTTCAAATTTCCCTTAAAAAGAAATTCCAGCGAAATTGGTTTTATTTTCCTTAGCCAAGCAAGGCCTGTTAAACAAATAATAAGTCTTGTTGCCAGGGCGCGGACTGACTCGTTATGACAACATGTGTGTATTTTATTTTGAAAACGAAAACGTAAAGAAAAAGAAATAATTCTTGCCACCAAAAAAAAATCAACAACAAAAAGAAGAACATTACTGACATAATGTTAGCACAGCTATTGTTCTCTGTCATAATGTATGTGTCTGTGTGTATGTATCTTATAGTATTTGCTTGTATGTAAAGGTGTGTGTATATTTTAAAAAGAAAAAAGAATTCCTCTTACGACAGACAGCAGAACACAACAAGTTTTGTGTGTGTGTTTTTTTCTTTTTTTGCTTCTCTTCTCTGTTGTATTTCATATTTAATCAAGGCCTCTTTGGCAACCTATAAGCAGCCATAGTAAAATGCGGAGAGAGACTTTTTGTTTTTATTTCCCAAACAAATAATAATTTCACTCGCCATTTGGGATTTAAGGTACACAAAACAGTTATAGAGAAATTCTGTTCTTTTTTTATTTATTTCTGTATCTATAGAATATGAAATTTCATTAAGAAACAACAACAACAATAATAAAGATAAGGGAGTGTCAAATACATATTTATTTTGGTGTTAATATGTAATTGGTTTTATTTTTTCCAAATTCTTAAGATATTTGAGAGGTCATTTTAAGTCAAAATATTGAATTTCATTTTCAATTTTAATTGTAATTTAAGTTTAAGTCTAGAAAAACTTTTTAAAACTTCATAAATTGTTAAATTTTCCTTGAAATGTCAATTTTCACTAAATTTCAAAATTCGAAATTAATTTCGAAAAATTCACTTCCCAAAAAAGTGACTTAAAATTTCCCAAAATTAATAAATTTATATTTAAACATGAAATTTAGTAAAAATTCTTTAAGATTATGAAATTTTCTTAATGTTCGAAAATTCGAAATTAAGTTCGAAAAATTCCAACTTCCCAAATAATTAAAAATGACTCAGAGTTAGATACATTTAAAATTTTACATGAATTTTAGCAAAATTGAGATATTTTATTCATGTTCGAAAAATTCGAAATTAAGTTAGAATAATTCCAATTTCACAAATTAGTTAAAAATTACTCAGAGTTAAATAAATGTAAAATTTTACATGAATTTTAGCAAAATTGAGATATTTTATTCATGTTCAAAAAAATTCGAAATTAAATTCGAAAAATTTCCACTTCCCAAAATAGTTAAAAATGACTAAAAGTCAAATTAATTTTATATTTTAACATAAATTTTAGCAAAATTGAGATATTTTATTCATGTTCGAAAAATTTAAAATTAAGTTCGAATAATTCCAATTTCACAAATTAGTTAAAAATTACTCAGAGTTAAATAAATGTAAAATTTTACATTAATTTTAGCAAAATTGAGATATTTTATTCATGTTCGAAAAATTCAAAATTAAGTTCGAAAAATTCCAACTTCCCAAAATAGTTAAAAATGACTAAAAGTCAAATAAATTTTATATTTTAACATGAATTTTAGCATAATTGAGATATTTTGTTCGTGTTCGAAAAAATTCGAAATTAAGTTCGAAAAATTCCAACTTTCCAAAATAATTAAAAACTATTCAGAGTTAAATAAATTTAAAATTTTACATGAATTTTACCATAAATTGAGATATTTTTTTCATGTTCGAAAAATTCGAAATTAAGTTCGAAAAATTCGAACTTCAAGAAATTGCTCAAAATTTACTAAATTTAAAAAAGTGCTAAATACTATAAATTAACAAGGCTAAATATAGATTTTCTTAAAAATCGTCCATATTCGAAAATTCGAACTTTCTAATAATAGATAAAAAATTCATATAATTAAATAAATTTTATATTGTAACATGAAATTTAGCAAAAATCATTAAAATTACATCATTTTCCTAATGTTCGAAAATTCGAAATTAATTACGAAAAATTCGAACTCGCCAAACATTTTTGTTTAAAATTATTTTTCTACAATTCATCTAATGTTTCTTCATCAAAAAAGCGCTTTTCCTCAATTCAGGTTAATATTATTTAGCTGAATAGCATTTCTCAAAAATTCAGCTTAATTTTCTTTAGCTGAATATAATTTTTTTTTATAATTTAGGTAAATTTTTGTAAAATTCATATAAAGTTTCTTTATCTAAGTAGCACTTTTATTATTCAGCTTAATATTCTTTGCTGAATAGCACTTTTAAATAATTCAGTTAACTTTTATTTACCTAATTTAAATATTCTTACAATTCAGCTAAATTTTCTTTAACTTTATGACATTTTATTTTAATTCAGCTTATTTATTTTTTGCGGAACAAAATTATTAAACAAATCAGCTACAGATTTTCAGCAAAAAATGCTTTATAGTTTAGTAAAAATTATATTGAAAAAAAATTTTGCTATAATTCAGTTTAATTCAGATAAATTTTCTTAGCACAATCAACAAATTCAGCTATAGATTTTGTGCTAAATATGATCTTAAATTATTAATATTCAGCTGAATAAAATTTAGCACAATTTTCTTAAGCTATATAACATTAAAATAAAATTCAGCTGATTTTTTGGCCAAATAGCACATTAAATTAATTCAGCTGAAACAGTAAGCTGAAGAAAATAACAATATAGTTTAATTTGGTTTAGCCTAAGCGCATTATGTAAAATTTTCTTTAGCTGAATAGCATATCCAAGTAATTCAGCCATAGCCTTTCTTCAAAATACGATTTAAAATTCAGTAATATTCACTTTAATAACATTTTAATACAATTCAGCAACATTTTCATTAATTGAATAGCATAATTAAGCAATTCAGCTAAAGCTTTTCAAATAACACGACTTTAAATACAATTCAGCAATACATTTTAATACAATTTTGCAACATTTTCTTTGTTTTAATAGCATAATTAAGCAATTCAGCTAAAGCTTTTCAAATAATACGACTTTAAATACGATTCAGCAATACTTTTGCTTGTTGAATTAGCTTATTCAGCTGTATTTTCCTTTCCTTATCCTAAATAGCATAATTAAGTAATTCAGCTTTATAATTTTAGCTGAATATGAATTTTTTCAGCTGTTAAAGATTTTTGGATAAATTTGCTATTTTTAATTTTGCTGAATAGCATTTTCAAATTATTCAGCAGCTTTATTATTAGCTGAATTCAAGTTCTAAGAGTTAAAAACTCCTTTTTTTAACTCAATTTTCGGGAAATACCTGAAAATAAGGAATATTTATTGCTTCAATTTTTTTCTATTCTTCTTTGGCATAAATCAAGTCATTGCAAGCCACCTAAAACTCAATGACAAAGTTCACAAACATTTTCAGCAACAAAAAAAAAAAAACAATGGAATTCCCTCTCTTAACTCCTCTTTTAAACCCGCTGGTCTATAATGGAAAAAATAAAAAAAAACAAATTATTATAAACCATTCACTTGTTTTTGTAGTAAAAACACAACAACAAAAGAAAAAACATGCTGTTATTATGTGTGTGTATACTTTTATTAAGCTTTTCATATTAATGTATAAGTTTGTTGGTGTGTTTTTGGATTTTTTTCTTTTGCTTCTTCTTGATGTTGTTATACACATTTAATATTTTCTTTACTCTTTACTCTACTCTTGTGTTCAAACACTTGCTCGCTTACTCATCATCATTATTATTATTATTATTATTTTATCGTTGTTGTTGTAGTTTTTGTTATTATTAAGTTAAGGCATTCGTTCGTTTATTTGCCATATTATTCGGTTTTCTGTTTTTTGTTTATATTTTATAATCGGGTTTTTCGTATGCAATCGTATTTTTTTGTATTCTCTTTAGTTCGTTTTTGTTTTTTTTTTGCTTTTTTTGTAGGTTTGTATATGAGATGTGTTCGCGTTCTTTAACATCATCGTCATTATGACGATGTATGGAGGCAACGTTTATTTATTGTTTTTGCTGTTTTTTTTTGGTGTATTTTTTTTAACACAAAGAGTATGTGTGTTTGTTAAGCATTGAGTTTAGCATTTACTGTTGTGAGTAGTGTGAGCAAGAGCAGATGAGTAAGCAAATGAATGAGTGAGCAAGTGAGTATAGTGGTTTATTAAGAGTTTGTGTGTGTATAAATATGGTGTATGTTATTTTTTTTTTGCTTTTTCATTGTGTATAGAGTATTTTTAAGTATAATAACGTTTAGTCTCTTGCAGAGGCCCCGTTTTGTAAATGAATGAATGTATTGGCTGGCTGGCTGTGTAGCTATTATTTGTTTTTATACTTTTATAAACAGCGATAACGTCGTTAGCAGACGTTTTTTTTCTATATGTATTTTTACTGTTGTTTGACTGACTGTGTGACAGACAAACTGTGTTTTTGGCTGCTGCTATTGATGTTGTTTTTGTTGTATTTATTGCTTTATTTTAAACACCGAAAAAAGAAAAAATTTATGTATCTGAAAAAACTGATGAACAATTGTTAGAGAGAGAGAAAGGTAGGGAGGGAAAAACATTATTAAATAAATCAGTTTATATCAAAGAGGCCCTGAAAGGGGGAGAGGGCATTCTATAACATCTTGATAATATTTTTTTGCAGCTGCTAAATTATTTCTAATAAATATTTTTTCAAAATTATTGATATTTTTCTAAAAAAAACTCATCATCAGAATTTAACAAGAGAAAAATAATCTATAAAAAGAGAAACTAAAATAAAAGTCAAATTAACAAAAGAGAAGAAAAACTGGGGTGGAGGGGGTCTAATATAAGACATTTTAAAGCTAAGAGTTCTCCATTTTATTATATTTATAATTATAATAAAAATATGATTAATGAAATAACCTCGATAAAAGTATAAATATACACTCACACACATATACTTTTAAAAAATATAAAATTTTGATAAATTATAACATAAAATTTTCCCTCTTAAAAAAAACTCAAGGAAAAAAGTAGAAAGAACAAAAATCAAAAACTTTCCACACGTGAAATTGTAATTAAAATTTATTCAATGACCCACATAAAACAAAAACAACAGTAAAATTACTAGAACAGGGCAGAATTAAAACCTTAATTTAATCACATCTCAAAAATCCAACATGTGGCAACTCTTAACCACCACACCCTGGAAAGAAATTAGGGCAAAAATTAAAGGAGAATTAAAAAATTTTGAATTTAAAATCGAATATTCTAAATTAGTTTCGAAAATTCGAACTCGGGAATGGAATTAAAGAAAAAATGTATAAAATTAAAAGAAATTCTTCTTATAAATTATTTTTAGCTCAAATTTCGAAAATTCAAAATTAAATTCAAAAATTCGAACTTAAACAAATTAAATGATAAATAGGAACAATTAAAAAAAATTAACAACATTTATAAAAATTAACAAAATTTTAAATAAAATTTAATTTTTTAGTAAATTTTGAAAATTCGAAATTAATTTCGAAAACTCGAACTTAAGGAATTTTAAACAAAACGTCAAAAAAGTAATAAAATTCATATGCATTTTCAAAATTTCACTTAAAAATTAAATATTTAACAAATTTCTAAAATTCGCAATTAAGTTCGAAAATTCGAACTTGGGAAACTTCAGTGTAATCGCCATTAAAACAATTTCATTATATAAATTTTCAAAATTCCACTTAAAAATATATTTTTTAACATATTTCGAAAATTCGAAATTAATTTCGAAAATTTGAACTTAAGAAAAATTTAAAGAATATAAGAAAAAATTAAAGAATATGTAAAATTGTATAAAACTTAACTTTAGACCGAATTTCGATTAACAATTTTGTGAATTTCAAAATTTGAAATTAAGTTCGAAATTTCGAACTTAAGAAAAATCCTTAAAAATGTATAAATTTACTTAAAATTATTTATAAAAATCAGATTTTAACAAAATATTGATTTTACCAGATATTTGAGAAATTCGAAATTAAGTTCAAATTTTTGAAATCGAAAAAAATTAAATGATAAATTTTAAGTAAAATAATGAAAAAATAAGATATTTAAAGAAATTTTAACAAAAAATTGATTTTAGGCAATAATTTTAAATTTCGAAATAAGTTCGAAAATTTAATTTTCACAAAAATGCTTTAAAATTGCTAAATTTTAGCAAAATATATAAAAGAGAACTTATTTTGAGTAATTAAGCTGTATAATAATAGTTTTACAGCTTCATTTGGAAATTCGAAATTAAGTTCGAAATTTGGAAATTGATAAAAAAATATTAAAAATACAATAATTTTTGTATTTTAAGAAATTTAACATAAAATTTGATTTTAGAAAAAATTTTGGAATTTCGAAATTAAGTTCGAAAAATCGAATTTAAGAAACAAAGTTAAATATTGCTAAAATTAAATAAAATATTATAACAAAAATGTTATGTTAAGAAATTTAGCTAAAAACCCGACTTTTGAGCTTAAAATAGAAATTCGAAATTTAGTTCGAAAATTCGAACTTAAAAAAAGTATCTAAAAATGAATCAAATTGAGGAAAATATATAAAAGGATGATATTTTAAGAAATTTTAACATTAAAAGAGATTTTGGAACTTACTTTAAAAATTCGAAGTTAAGTTCGAATTTTCAAACATGGCGAAGTTTCATTAACAATTATAAAATTAAGTTAAATTGGTTTATAATAATGATATTTTAGCTAAACTTGCTTTTAAAGCTTAATTTAGAAATTCGAAATTAAGTTCGAAAATTCGAATTTAAGAACATTTTATGCAAATTGATAAAATTTTAATATTTATGAAAATTTTATAAACAAATTTTAATTATTTAAATGAAATTTTAAAAGAAAATCATACATTTTTGAATTTCGAAAATTCAAATTAAAGTTTGAAATTCGAAATTTGAGAGAAATTTCGAAAAATTTTAAAAATTTTTAGTAAGGTTTTTGGTTTGTAAAGGATTTTTCGTTAACATTTAATTTTTGCTTGAGTTCGAAAATTCGAACTCGAATTTCGAATTTTCGAACATGTGAAAAAATTTTTAAAATTGTGATTTTTAAGGAAAATTAAGTATTAAAATAAGGAAAATCTTAAATTTTTATTATAAAATTTCCAAAATTTTTATTTTTCTCTAGAAATCCTGAATTAATGTTATTTTCTCTATATTTCATTTTATTAAGAGAGTTTGTTAGAGAAATGCTTGAAATAAAGGGGGAAGGAGAAGGTGTTTGTTGTAAGAACTGATAAGACTTGGCAGTTACATATATTTCTATGTTTGTCTGCGTAAATATTTTAGTTTTGACGGCGTCATTTGAAGGTTATTTCAATTATTACAAAAAATGTGTAAATTGTTTTTTTTCTTTCTTTTTATAATGATTTGATAAGACAACAAAAATTTATTAAATTGGCAAATATTTAACAAATAAATAAAACTGGTTGTAAACAAAAACAACAACAAATCTTAAGTTTGAACCCTTAAAAAACTCAACCAACGAGTTTTTTTTAATTTAAAATTAAAAAAAAAATTATTAAGAGTTTTTTTTAATAAAAAAGTTTATAAATCAAAACTTTCTTCTTATTTAATTTGCAAAACCAGTTTTTTGCGCAAAATAATAAAAATACATATATTAAAATGTTATACTTGTATGTCTGTCTGCGTGTATACGAGAGTATGTTTAAGGTCAAGTGGAATTTTTGAATTAAAAAAAAACTGACGTCATGAATTTTGTTATTGAAAGTAATTAATGATATTTAATTGTTTAACAAAAAAACTTAAGAATTTTGCTTAAAAATCAATTTAAACTTGAAAATCTATTAATTTTGTCGAAAATTAGCTTCGATTTTTTTATGTTCGAAAATTCGAACTTAATTTCGAAATTCTTATTTAGGCTCTAAAATTAACGTTTTAACAATTTTTCTCCAACTATACTTTTTCTTATTAATTTTAAGAATTTTTCTTAAGTTCGAATTTCGAACTTAATTTCTTATTTCAAAATAAGTCTCTAATTTCATTTTTTTCAATAAATTTAGTAAAATATATTTTTTATTATATGTTTTGTCTAGTTTTTTAAATTTTCCAAAATTTTTTATGTTCGAAAATTCGTACTTAATTTCGAATTTCTATTTTAGGCTCTAAAATTCATTTTTTTGACAGTTTTTCTCAAACTATACTTTTCCTTATAAATTTGAATATTTTTTACGAATTTTTCTCAAGTTCGAATTTTCGAACATAATTTCGAATATCGAAATTAAGCTCTTTAATCAATTTTTATCAATAAATTAAAGTAATGTTTAATTTTAAAAATTTTTATTCCTTTTTCTTAAGTTCGAAAATTCGAACTTAATTTCGAAATTCTATTTTAGGCTCTAAAAATTTATTTTTAAGCTATTTTTTCTTAAAATATTGCTTTTATGATAAGTTCGAACTATTTTTACAGATTATTTTCAAGTTCGAAAATTCGAACTTAAATTTATTTTTAAGCTATTTTTTCTTAAAATATTGCTTTTAT
>PYHX02000495.1:87452678-87473817 GCA_004302925.2 Cochliomyia hominivorax | reverse complement strand
GTGTGAGTGTGTTTGTGTCAGTTTTAATCATTACTTCGGCCATAACAATTTGTTTACAACTACTAAATAGTTGTTATAAATAAAAAATAAATAAATAATTGTATATATTATTAATGTAATTTGTAAGTAAAATGTAAATTTATAAGAAAAAAAGTGGGAAGAATACTTACAGATTGGGTAGGAGAAAAAGACAATTCTTAATGTAGAAAGAATTCTATGGAGTATAGTACCATGCGAACATCAAAAATATGACTTTAATGTAACGGCAAATGGGTTAAAATTGATGGGCTTTTAAAAGCCTTAAGATCGCTTTAAAGAAAGAAGGTGCAATTCAATCCAGGGATATTGGCAGACTTTTAAGGCCTTCAAAACCATCTAATTTAAGAGCTTGCAAACAACTTCAAATAGCCTCATATTAATTGTATTGTAAGGCCTCCAAAATCACTTAATTATCAGAAAATTTACTTACATAGTTTGCAAATCTAAGCCCGTTCAAATACCTTATCGGTGAAACAATTTTTAATAGCTTAAATCACATGTCACCAAAGTGCAATCTAAGGACAATAACAGACTTAGATTTGTTATGGTCCAATAACCTTAAAATTACTTAGATAAACAGCAATCAGATGCGAACACAGATCAGATAAAGGAACTTAAATTGTCTGCAATTTGAACTCTTCCAAAGATCCCGATTGATGGATGTTAAAGTCTTCCAATAGAACTTTCAATATATTTTAGTTATTGTGACTCTAATCTGAAAGCTATTAAAGAATGACCAAGAGGTGACGAGTTGAGGTAGTCCAATATCTTGAAAACTATCAAGCGAAGGTTGCTGCTCATTATCTGCATACCAAAGTCGCCATTAATTCAAAAACCTTAAAGGGTCCTGCATAGAAGAAATTCAAAAGCCTTTAAAGGCAGTTGGATAGACCATAATCGAAGCCAATTAAAGCAAAGCTATTGATATTAATTAAGTACATGAGATTGTTGAGGCTCTTTTTAAATGTCATTTAATTGGATCTTTTTACAATTGAAAGCTTCTGAAAGGCTCTAGATTTTTTTCTAATCAAAAGTCTTTTAAATGGTTTTCTATAGAACGAAATCAAAGATCTTTAAAAGTAGTTGAATTGAGGGAAATTGAAGTCATTTCAGAAAAAATAATTGACATAAATTAATAGGTTGAAAAGTGTTGAGATTGGGTTGAGATCTAAGATCTAGACATTTCTTTCTTTGCTAACAAAACATACAGATTGCCAGAAATGAATAGCATCCAAATAACCTTCAAGAAAAGGCTTTCAAAGTGAACTAAGTTGGTTCCAATCATACTGTTATTTAGGCCAGAAGTTAGACAAGGACGATACATGTCAGAATCAAGAATCGAACATATAGAGTTATGTATTATTTAATCTAAAATAGGATCTATTTTCTTTTTGTACTCTTTACCTTCGCCAATAAATTTTTGTACTTCTTGAAAAAGAAAAACGAGTGATAAAGAAGTTTTTTTTTTGTTTTCTGCTGTTTGATTTGGTTAAGTACGTGTTAAACTCACAATTCAATACATTTAACATGCTAAACTCGAACGTATTTTTTTTTTTCAAAATCGTTTTCTTCTTTCTCACATTTTCTCGATTTTTTTTTTTGTCGAACTGAGTCTATTGACCACATCATGAAATAAATAAATAAAAAAAGAAGTAATTTTTAGATGGCATGAATACATTCATTACTAAAATATATACAATGAATGGATCAGAGCGTCGTCATATGTTTTTTTTGTAAAAGGAAGAAAAAAGTAAAACAAAAACAAAGAAATCTATAAAATACGTGACTTTTTTCTCTAAAGAGTTAAACGTTTTACTTGCTTTTTTTTAATTTAAGTTAATAAAATAAAACTTAGGTAATGAAGAGGTAATGAAAAGATAATTTACAAATAACATGAAACAAAAAAAGAATGCAAAACACAGGAACTTCAAAAGGAAAAATAAAAATAATGCATTTGAGACTTAAATAAACGTCATATCCTTTTGTTTTTAATTGTCCCTATTAAGTCATAGAGTTATCATACATATATTTTTTGTTTCCTCTATTGTCTCAAAACATTTTTCTGCTTTTCTATGTTTTGAAAACGTTTTTAATACACGCAACAGCTGTTAAAGGTTTTTAACTTATTCTTTCTCTAACAATCACTCTCTACTTGTGGGTGTATGTCAAAGAGAGATAGAGAGAGAGAGAGAGTGTAAGACTGTCATCTGTAAGTACATTTCTGTGTGGTTAATTATTTTGACAACAAATGGTTTCAAGGTTAGTTTTTTTTACAATCGTCATAAATTAACAAGGATTTAAGTCGTATTTTGTCATTCAAGAAAATGGAAAAAATTTTGCTTAATTAACTGATCTCGAAAGTGTAATGAACGAAAACACACTGTGTGTTTTCTTAAAGTGTATATGTGGGTGGTCAAAAGTACCGTTAAAATGGAAAGGTGTGAAAAAATAACCAGCTGAGAGAAGGGAGATAATATTGAAGATCTAACGCTTAAGCACTTAGAGTTTTTTTTTTTTTTTTTTTTAGAAAAAATGTGGGGTAAAATAAGGATTTGTATGATCTCAAGGTAATTCTAGGTCCAATAAAAGTGAAAATAAATTAAACATCTTTTTGAAAGAACTTAAGTGCTAAAAGGAGAAATTAAAAATGAAGCCAAATGCTTTCTTCCAAAGTTAGATCAGATGAAGGTTGCTGCTGCATACTAAAGTCTCCAAAATGAACATTGTATAAAACTAGTTAAATCGTTTAAATCGGATGAAAGTTATAGAGCGATATCTGAGACAAGTTACTAGAAGCTTTTTGAAAAAGTACGGCATATTTCTGCAGGTTGTTTGTTGGTATTTCCGAGTGAACGCTAATAAAACGAGCAAATTTGCTACTGTTGGAAAAAAGTTATAGACCGATATGTAAGGCAATCTCGGCGAAGCTCTTACTTTAAAATGAATAACTCAAACGTATTGTAATTGTTGGTGCGTTTGAGCGAACACTATTTAAAACCAGCTGAGTTAGTCCAGATGGAAGAAGAGTTATAGACTGATTCCTGAAGAAAATTATTTTTTAAAGCTTTAAATTCTTGGTAACGCATTAACGTCTAAATGAAAACTCATGGCAATTATCCCAGATTAATTATGGATGTCTCTGAATGAATGCCGTACAAGAACAGCAAAAACAGTTCTGTCAAAAATGAGTTATACACCGATATCTGAAGCAATCTTAAAGCTTAAAAGAAGATAATGTGTTTAAAGAATAATCAAAACTGTGTCAAATTTTCCGAAATTATTTGTTGTAGTCCTCGGCTAATCGCTCTTCAACAAGAATTGTAAAAGATAATATTAGACCAAAACCTGAAACGGCCTCTAAACTTTGAAAATTTGTTAAATAAATTGTGCAAAAAAAACTTAAACTCTTCTCCACAGACAGTTATTCCGGGAGAAAAGATTATAGACTACAGTTTTTATCAGGAGGGTCAAGTGGGAGGCAATTTCTTCTCCTACAAAAAATTATTTAACTTTTCAAAACGGGAGGAGGAGTGTCATCCTCTATTTCTCCTTGTTCCGATTATTGTTTTATGATAATAAAAATCGAAATAAAATTTGTATTTCATCAATAAAATATTAATTGTAATTTTTCCCATTAAATCCTATAACATGTCTTTTTCTTAACCTCTTAACTTATTCTTAGATTTATTTTATTTGTTTCTCTTTTAATCACTTCCGTTTTCTATTTTAATACGAATTTTTAATGTTCATATGTATTTTTTTCGCTGTTTTTTTTCTTTCCTTCTATAATTTCTATTATCAATTTATTACATCGTTCAATTCAAACGTATATTTCAACACTAAGAAACAGCAAATACAAAAATTATACACTCATATTATTTTTGTAGTTGTTTTTGTTGTTATTACTATTTTCAACAAAACGCCATATGTCACATATGTTTTGACATTAATTTATGTAGACGCCATTTCCAATATACAACATTGAAGTCTGTTAGCAGAGAACGTTAACAGAGAGCCAAAATCCAAAGAAAAAAGGAAAAAAAACAACAATGTTAATAATAATAACAGAAGAAATAGCGGCATTATTTTTGTTGTTGTTTACACTTATTGTAAATGTAATTATAATAATAACGACAGAGCGGCATAACTACATTATATGATAAAAAAGGGGGATAAAGACTTGTGATTATTTATGGTTAATGTTGTTGTTATTTTAAATTTCTAAACTTCGTTTATGGAGTCGTATTATTTGTCGTTCTTTCTTCTTCTTGTAATAGAACTTCGTTGATTTAAAAAATACTTTTACATTCCATTTTTACATTCAAATAATTATTCTCACATGTTTGTTTTTCCCATTAAGCTGAGAGCGAAAATTATATGTGTAAATAATAAGAAAGAGTATAATAATAAAATTTAAGTGTTTGTTTGTGTAGCTCTAAACGTGCAATGACATTTTTATGGTAGCTTAAAGAAAAAAGGACTAAAATGAAAATTCTTTATAAATAACTCATACACTCATCATACAAACAAACAATTTAACAAACATAACATAAGTTTATCTTTTTTTTATACCCTCCACCACCATAAATGATGAAGAGTCTATATTAACTTAGTCATTCCGTGTGTAACGCTAAGAAGGTATCATCTCAAACCTTGTAATATATATTAAATCAAAATCTGAGTCGATTTAGTGAGGTCCATCTTTCTGTCCGCCTGCATCTGATTGTCGTTTAAATCCGCTATAACTGACAGAGCTCAACGAAGTTAGGCCTGATTATTTTTTTAATTCTGAGAAGTTTCCTATTCAAAACCAGTATAATTGGGTGTGAGTGTATATGCGAGTCTGTATGTACGAAACATAACGTATTTACCTCACAAGCATTTGTGGAGGAGGTATTGAAGATATACAGCCAAATACTTGTTTTATTATAGAGAAGGCAGTCAGCCCAGTCATATATACGTTTTTTTTCGCAACAAAAATAACAACACTTTACTACACATTCCTTTGTTGTTGTTTTTTTTTATTTTGTTTTAGTATCCCTCATAATGCAGCATTTTTGTAGTTTTATTTTTGTTCTTGTTGCATTTTTTTATTGCTTATCTTTTGTTGGCAGACAAACGTATGTTTGTTAGACAATCAGGGATGGGAACTAGAGATTTCTAAATAAAACAACTTTTTGGCTTCAGATATACTTTAACTTGTGAAGTGTTTTATTTTGGGGGAAGTTTCTCTCTCTCTCTCAAAATGTATTCTTAAGAGTTTTTAAGAACTTTTTAACAAAAATTTAAATTAAACAATTTATAATTTAAATTTATAGAACAGTAAAAAAATCACGACCGCTTTCATTCGCTTATACTTTGCATTCTTTTTTTTTTTGTATTCTTAAGAGTTTTTAAGAACTTTTAATAAAAAATTAAAATTAAACAATTTATAATTAATTTTGACAAAAGTAAAAAAAAAAAATCACGACCGCTTTCATTCGCTTATACTTTGCAAGTACTTTCTTCATTTTATTTTCTTATGTATAAAAAAAGCCTACTTTTTTATTTACATTACCCTGTTGCTTTTAACATATTAAGCAACAGGGTTTACTAACATTAAAATTAATTATTTCTACACTTAACAAAACTATATTTAAATTCATTTTTTTTACTATTACAAAAATTCATTTTTAAATAAAAATATTAACTTATATGACTAAAATTTTAAATGGGCGCAACATTCCGGCCCCAGTGAAGGACTGGAAAAACGTCTTCACTCTAATGGTAGTGGAGCCAATTTATGAATGGGGCGTCTATAAACGCCGCTTTTGGTTTTGACCTCCGCCACTCTGACCTTGCCGTCTTCTCCTTCTACGATTCCGACGACTTTCCCGGTCAGCCAACTCTGCGGCGGGTAGTTGTCTTCGTGGATTATTACCACTTGACCGATGTTGATGTTCGGCTTGGGATCGTGCCATTTGGCTTTGCCTTGCAGACCCAGAATGTAGTCTTTCGACCAAGCCCGCCAGAACGTCAGCTTGAGATCGCAAAGCAGTCGCCAACGCTTGCATAATTTCACCTCTTTGCCGATCCCTTCTTCTGCGGATTCTGGCGGCAGCGAACGCAGACCCTCTCCGATCAATAGGTGAGCTGGAGTTAGCGCCTCTCCGTCGTTCGGGTCTGGAGACAACGGTGCTAGCGGACGACTGTTGAGCACCGCCTCTACTTCTGCGAGCATTGTTGCCATTTCCTCGCTGGTGAGAGATGCATTTCCTATTACGCGCAGAAGTAGGAATTTCGCCTGTTTGACTGCGGCCTCCCACAGTCCTCCGAAGTGGGGCGCCCGAGGTGGTATGAAGCTGAACCTCACCCCGGACGACGCTGCGTACGATTCGATGGCTTTGGCGCTGCTGACGAACGCTTGTTGAAGGTCCTTCATGACTCGACTGGCTCCGACGAAGTTCGTCGCGTTGTCGCAGTGGACAATTTGTGGCAGTCCTCTCCTGGCGGTGAACCTTTTAAAACAAAGAAGAAAAGCATCAGTAGACAAATCAGATACTAATTCTAAATGTACCGCCTTAGAAGTGAAACACACGAAAACCGCTATATACATTTTTAATGGGGGTCTGCCACGAATTCTTAATGAAACGTTAACGGGACCACAAAAGTCTACACCGACGATTAAAAATGGTCGAGTAGCTCTCACTCTATTAGCGGGTAAATTTCCCATTATTTGAGACATAAGCTTAGGTTTATAGCGGAAGCAATGAACACACTTGCGAACTATTCTGCTGCACTCTTCTTTCGCATTAATTAGCCAAATATTTTCCCGCGAAAGAGATATTAAAGC
This sequence comes from Cochliomyia hominivorax, assembly GCA_004302925.2. Lineage (NCBI taxonomy): Eukaryota > Metazoa > Arthropoda > Insecta > Diptera > Calliphoridae > Cochliomyia > Cochliomyia hominivorax. The sequence continues at coordinate 87,466,946 of PYHX02000495.1, read as the reverse complement.
TTTAGTACCAGCATGACAATTGTCAAGATGAAGATTTCGCAAATAAAGTGTTACAAAGCTATTTTTTTTCGGTAACAAAAGTGGGAATTTGGTATTATAATCCAAATTTGCATTTAGCAATCTCCCACCTACCCTTATTAGTGAAAATGATCTATTTTCCTCATCAAATTTGTGGATAAATGGTGTTAGCCTTTGCAAACTTGATGGTAAGACAAGAGATTTCTGTAATTTAGATATCTCCTCAGAAAAATGATATTTCTGGATAGTCTCTACAAGTCGGTAAAACGACCATTTCAATTCCTTTGCAGTAGGTATAGAATTCATTTCAATTTTTCTTTTATTCAGAATATCAATGAATCTGAATACAAAAGCAGTTACCCGTAGTAACTTTTTGTATGAAGAATATTTTTCAATTAGATCAAGCAGACAACTTTGCTGACCCTCTACTATTAAAACCACATTCGTTTTTCTTTTTTCCAATATTTGTTGGTTCTCCGTTAACTCAAAGTTTTTGTTAACAGGCCATTTGGAACTATCGTTCAACAGAAACGATGGTCCTTCAAACCAAATAGAATTTTTCAACTCATTCACGTCACATCCTCTTGATACAATGTCAGCTGGATTCTGTTTTGTTGGCACATGTCGCCAAGAAATCCCTTCTGAACATTCTTGAATTTCAGCAACTCGATTAGAAACGAATGTTGCTAGTAAGGATGGATGAGTTTTTATCCAATGCAAGGTTATTTCTGAATCTGTCCAGAAATTAACACTCTCGATTTTAAATTTTATCATAAACTTAATTCGAGTCCATAACTTAGCCAGTAGGTGTGCAGCGCATAACTCAAGTCTCGGAAGAGATTTAGTCTTAAGTGGAGCGACTTTAGATTTAGCTGTAAGTAGCCTTGAATCAACTTTATTTGATTCAGAACATCTTATATATATGCAACAACCGTACGCACGAATAGAAGCATCAGCAAATCCATGAATTTGGATTTTTGTTGCTGAAGTTGTTTGGACGAATCTTGGGATTGTAATTGAATCAATTTCCATTAAATTAGATTTGAAATTTTCCCATGAAGTATTTAGTCTCATAGGAATTGATTCATCCCAGTCAAGTTTTTGTACCCAAAGCTCTTGAAGTAACATTTTAGCTTTTGTTACAATTGGGCATAAAAGTCCGAGAGGATCAAACAATCGCGACGAAACAGATAAAATATTTCTTTTAGTCGCTATCAAATCTTTAAAATTGTCTTTCAAATGAAACTTAAATGAATCATTCTTCGGAACCCAATGTATGCCTAGAGCTTTAGCAGAATCGGAGTCACTTTGTAATAATTTTTCATTTTCCAATGAACTTATAAACTTAGGATGATTTGAGAACCATTTCGTAAGTTTAAACCCAGCTGAACTTAAAATTTCAGTAACTTGGTTACGAATTATATTCAGGTCTTGGTAGCTTTCAGCTCCAGTTAATAAATCATCCACATAAAAATCACTGCGAATAACTTTTGAACCAATTGGTAAAGTCTCTTTGAATAAATCACTTAAATGAATCAAACATCTGATGGCTAAAAATGGCGCTGAAGCCGTACCATATGTTACCGTGTTTAATTTAAACACTTTTATATCTTCAGATGGATTCTGCCTCCAAAGGATTAACTGATAATTTCTATTATTTTCGTCAACTAAAACTTGACGATACATTTTCTCAATATCAGCAGTGATTGCATATTTATTAAGGCGAAAACGGATCAATGTCGAATATAATTCTTCTTGTATTGTGGGACCAACCATTAATAAATCATTAAGTGATAGTTGTGAAGAAGTTCGACATGAAGCATCAAAAACTACTCGAAGTTTTGTAGTTGTACTTTGAGGTCGCAGAACACATTGGTGTGGAATAAAATAATGAGGAAATTCTGGAATGTTGTCTATAATTGACATATGACCTAAGTCGAAATACTCCTTCATAAAATCATGATACATTTCTCTCAAAATTGTGTCTTTGGAAATTTTTCGCTCCAAAGCGAGAAATCTCCTCTTAGCAGTTTCAAAAGATGAACCCAATGCTTTTGTATCAGATTTGAAAGGCAATGAGACTTTAAATCGTCCTGACGATAAACGTCGCACAGAATTTCTAAAAATGTCCTCACATTGCTGCTGTTCCTCAGTATATAATTTTGTTGATTCTTTCGGGATATCTTCTAATTCCCAGAATTTTCGAACTATGGAATCAACATTACTCTCGTTTTCTATAGAAGTATTTATATGAAAAACTTTGTTATTATCTGAGCCCTTTGGCTGATTATACTTTCCAGTAACAATCCAACCAAGCGATGTTTTTTGCAAAATAGGCAGGCTAGAATTAAACTTTATTTGACCTACACAAATCAAATCGAAAAATACTTCTGCGCCTATTAACAAATCTATTTTCTGAGGTCTATGAAAGCTAGGATCAGCTAATTCTATATTCTTGGGAATATTAAGGCTTGTTGTACGAATATTTCCATCAGGTTGTAAATTAGTAATTGAACTCAATACCCAAAACTTCGAAGTAAATTGAGTAGAGTTAACCCTCGACGTGACAGTTAAATTTACGCAAGATTTTGAAAATGAATTTGTTTCTCCAATGCCATTTAAATTTAATCTGCCTCCTTCTCTTTTTAATCTCAGTAGCTGTGCAAGTTCCTCAGTAATCAAATTTGGTTGAGAACCGGAATCTAAAAGAGCTCTGGCTAATATAAACTCACCAGAACTATTTCTTACTTTCACAACAGCCGTGGCTAGAATAATTCTTCCATCCGAAGATGAGTAGTTTACAGAAGCGTGTGAAGTCGACGGCTGTTCAGAGTAGTTATTATTAGAACCAGTATTATACCTATGTAAAAGTGAATTGTGAGATCCACTACAGATTCTACACTTAGACGATGTGCATCTTGCTACTGTATGTCCTTTTTTCAAACAATTTATACATGCTGGCACAGATTTGATAAAATCAAATCTTTGAAGTACAGGCTCAGCAGTAAATGAAGGGCAATTGTTAATTATATGTTGATTTGATTTACAAAACATACATTTTTCAGCAGATTGTTTCGATTTCGTAATATTTAGTGATGTTCTGTTATGTTTTTTATTAGAATTATCAGTTTTATTCTTATTCAACCTCGGTCTTGAACTTGAAGATTCATCAGCAGAAATATGTTGATATCGTTTGTTCAAGGCGGTTTCACAGTCAGACCAGAGTGGCAGCTTTTCGAAATCTAGCTGTTCTTCCCACTTAGATTTTGTGACTGGATCTACTTTTGACATCACTAAATGTATTAAAATAGCATTTGTAATTTTCTTGTCATCACCTATTGTCAAAAGTGAGTCGTAAATTGCAGAAACAGTATCGATCATGCTTCGCAAAGCAGAAGCTGAAGGTTTCGTGATCTCTGGAAGATCGAAAAGTTTGGCGATATTATCAAAAAATATCAAACACTCATTATCATAAACCTTTTTTAAACTGGCTAATGCCTTGGGGTAATTTTCCTCAGAAATCTGAAAAGCTTTGACTGTACCCAAAGCTTCATCGGATAAGCATGATATCAAATGATTAAATTTTTCTATATCTGTCAACGTCGGGTCATTGTGGACTAAGTTCTCAAATAAGCTCATAAAATTCTTATAATCGGAATATTTTCCGCTAAATTTGGGGAGCTTCATATTTGGGAGTCTTGACTGATGCGACTGTAAACTAAAGGATGTTTCAGGCACACTAGTTTTTCTATTTTTGGCCAAGATACTCAAAAACATTGATTTTGTAGACACACAAATATCCTCAAGCTCAGCTCTATCGTCATTATCGGGATCTAAATTATCCACTTCTGACTGTAGCTTCATTGCTTGGTCAATATAATTCACTAGAATATCTAATCGACATTCTAGTTCAATAGGGTTGAATGAAATCGTCTTTTCCCGAATAGATTGACGAATTCGTGCAATATTTTGTACAACTTTAGCCTTTTTTACTAATAATTTCTCCAAAGTTTCCGATTTGGAAGGAGAATCTTGACGTCTTTTACCAGTCATCATGAAATTTTATTAAAAAACGAAATGTTTTAAAGTAAAAATGTACGACCTAATTAATTTATAGGCCGAAATAATATTTATTTTCTACTTTGTTTACAATTTTGTTTTAAGGATACGATTATTCCCGATTTCGAATTATTCTCTCGTCGGTTACACAATATTCGGAATATGATTCCAAAATTTATTCTTTTATTGTTGAAAACGACTTTATTCCTAATTATAATAATTTATTAAATTCTTCAAAAACACTTGATCAGCCTTTGGTAAAAAAATAAGAAAATTTATTTTATTTACCAAGAAAAATCGAAATTAATTATTTTAATTTGTATACAAATTTTATTTGGAAATTTCGTTAAAATTATGAACACACTTATTATTAAATATTTTATAATAATACGAAAATAATTTTTTCGTTGCTAGTGTGAACACTCTTTTAACTTTGTAAATTAAATTTGTGTGAAATTAAACTTTCGATGCTAGTGTGCACGCACTCACTGTTAACAGCTGATGTAAAAAAAATTCAAGTGTTATAGGAACGAATGGAAATGAACCTTTTGTTCAACAAACAGCGAATGAAAGAATAAAGAAGACCAAAAAATAATAAATTAATTATTTTATAAAAAATTAAATTTAACACTCGCGAATATTGTGTATTTACTTTAAATAAATTATAAAATAAAATTTTCAACAAATGTTTGAAATACCGACGGCAAAACAAGAAAAAGAATTCAAAAAAAAAAAATTCTCAAATTAAATGAGACAATAATGTAAGTATGTACGTTTGTGAATTTGTTTAAAGTTAAAACAATTAACACTCGCGATCGTTTCACTTTTAAGGGTGGTTTTTTATTTTCTATATTTAAATAAAATAAATATATAATTTGTTTCACTATGAAGTGTAAAAAATATTTTTTGTGTTCGACTTGCAAAAGCGACAATTTATTTATATTTTTGAATAATTTACAAAAAATCTCTTAAATTTGATTAAATTACAAATTTAAGGTTTAACACAAATATTTTTTACACTTTTACCTGTTGTTCGGATGAATCAGAATTACTCCCCTGATTACTCTCAGCTCTACAAACGATGCAACGGCAACGAGGTGACATCAGGAACAGGCTTCGAAAGTTTTTATTATTATTTTTTTTTATAATTTTTTTTTATTAGATTGTTTTTTTTATTGTTTTATGTTTTTTTTTTATTTATTGTTTTATGTTTTTTTTTTAATTGTTTTTTTTAATTATTTAAAAAACACTTTTTTATATTAAAAAAGAACACTTTTTTTATATATATAAAAAACACTTTTTATATTATTAAGGAACACTTTAATAATAATAATGTCCCTGCTCGGGCGCCAAAATGTATTCTTAAGAGTTTTTAAGAACTTTTAATAAAAAATTAAAATTAAACAATTTATAATTAATTTTGACAAAAGTAAAAAAAAAAAATCACGACCGCTTTCATTCGCTTATACTTTGCAAGTACTTTCTTCATTTTATTTTCTTATGTATAAAAAAAGCCTACTTTTTTATTTACATTACCCTGTTGCTTTTAACATATTAAGCAACAGGGTTTACTAACATTAAAATTAATTATTTCTACACTTAACAAAACTATATTTAAATTCATTTTTTTTACTATTACAAAAATTCATTTTTAAATAAAAATATTAACTTATATGACTAAAATTTTAAATGGGCGCAACAGATAACATTTTAATGTTAAATGATTTTACATGGTCTTGAGGAGTTTAATGAAATGTCACTGTTAAGCAGAGCAAAGTGTTCCCATATTGAATTTTTTGTATTAACATAATTTTTATTGAATCTTATTAGATTTTCTATGGATTTAGTATACAGTATGGGTATCAAAGTATTATAACGAAAATGTTTATAATATTCTCGCAGTTATTATCATAATTTAGGTTAAAATCAAAAGCAAATTTCACTACATTTCCTAATAGTTTTTCTAAAATTTATATATTTTAACAGTATAAAAATTTAATTTTCTAGTATAACGATTTTTTTAATAATTTAAATGTAGAAAGTTTAAAATTTTTGATTTCACTGTGTAATAAAATTTTTTTTAACTTTAATATGTATGTATAACAGTATTATTCTTTAGTATAAGAGGTTTTTATTACATTTTTCTTTTGAATTTTTACATTTTTCGTAATAGATTTAAATATAATATTTTAGTTTGTTGTTGTATAACAACAGATTTTCCTCCAATAATTTTAATGTATATAAATAATAAAATCTGTTCTTATTATAATTCCGTTTTAGTTCAGTTCTAATTTAGTTCCTTTTCTGTATCAGTATTCATTTAGTTCTGTACCAGTTCTATATGGTTTTTGAATCAGTTCTAGTTCATTTTCGGGGTTTGGTACTTGTACAGTCTTTGATGAGTTTTGGATATACTGTTATCCTGTCTTTTTTCATTTCTGGATTAATTCTAATTCAGTTCTAGTTTTGGTCTTTATACTTTTCTTGTTCAGTTCTAGTTTATTCTAGTTCTAGTTGTTTTATTTTAATCATTATCATTTCTAGTTCCGTAAAGTTTCTCATTCAGATTTTGTTTAGGTCTATTTTATTTCCAGTTCAGTTCTTCTTCAATTTTAGTTGAGTTCTAACAAAGGTTCTAGTTACGTACTAAGTCAATTTATTTTTTTTTCAGTTTAGTTTATTTTTTTGGTCGGTTCTAGTTTAATTCTAATTTAGTTTCAGTTAAGATGCTTTATTCCCATTTAGATCTACTTCAGTTTAACTTCAATTCTATTTGAGTTCTAATTCGGGTGTTAGTATTTCTTCAGTTAATTTCTGGATCAATTCTAGTTCAATACAAACTCAGCTTCAATTCAGTTCAATTCTAGTACTTGTAATATTTTTTAGAATTTTTTTATAACTTTTAACTTTTTGGAACTTTTTTATTATTTTTACTATTTTATGTAGAATTTTTCTTGATTTTTTTCAGTTTTTATAACAATTTTCTTTATTTTCATTAAAATTCCATTGTTTTACTTTAGTTTTCTTAATTTTTCTTGCTGGCAATACCTTTATTACATTTATTTATTATCTGGTAACATTACATATTTTCTTACATGATTTCTCATCTGTTAGTTTTTCATTTAACAGTTAATAATTACAAAACTCTCTATTAATATTAATTACTGTAAAATTTTGTTTGTTATCTCTACATAAACAACAAAATGCTCTATCTCTCTTTATGTAGAGAGTTAAAATACTGTTAAAAGTACTTTAATGTTTATAAGTTTGTACATGTTTTTCATAAAGTAATATTTTGATGTTGGTGTTTCTTTATGAGAGCGGAAGAGAGTTTGTATTATTTATTGTTGCTTTTCTTTTGTTTGTTTTTGGTGTGGGTATTATATGCAAGTGTGTGTTGTGTTGTGTTGTATTTTTGTGGGGTATTGTATAGAGACCTTGCGCATTTAGACGTCATACATAAACTCGACTCGTAAGCGTGACGTTATATAGTTTTTTTCCTCTTAAGTTTTTCTCGGTTAAATAATAAAAAAGAATTTTTGTTTCAAATACGTTTTTGGGTTAAAATTTATAAATTAATGAAATCAAAATTTTAAGAAAAAAGTAAATAAATGAAATTTATAAATTGAAAATTTTGAAAAGGAAAAAATCATTTTTGCGGAATAAGAATTTTCCCAAAAAAGTGTTTCAAAAGAAAAACAGAGAGAACAAACAAAATTTTGAATTTTATTTTAATTAAAAAGAGTAAAATTATTTAAATTAAAAAACATCCCTCAAAATTATTATTTAATTTGTTAAATAAAAGTAGTTAAACAACTTTATTTAAATTTTTAATAATTTTATTTTTATATCGTTTTTTTCCTCTTGTGGATTTTCTGTGTGCTCTAAAGTTGAAAAGAAACATTCATAAAAAAATAACAAAAACAACACACTCACTTCTCATCACATAGTGACTTGTATTTTGGTTACTCCTCTAAAGCGAAGTAAAAATAAGTAAGATTGCTATATTCACCTATAGCGAATCTTCAATAACCTCCAACAGAAATGAATGTGAAGTAAATACATTATGTTTCGTACATACACACTCACGTTTTTGTTAGAATTTACCGCAAGAGCATTTAATGTGCTATAAAATTAGTTATATTTTTTGCTATAACTTTATTTTTCTACTGAACCGATTTTGATAAATTTTGGAAATGGTAATAAAGTACATATAACGAAAAGTTCTTGTCTTGAACTTAGAGGTTTCCTCAGATATCGGTTTTGAATAGGAAAACTTCACAGGACTATAACAAATACTCAGGCCAAATTTTGTGGATTTAAGAGTGCCAAAAACAGAGTGACAGACAGTCATAGCTAAATCGGTTCAGATTTTGATTTGATGCCAAAATATATATATACATAATGGGATCTGAGACAATTCTTTCTAAGCGTTACACATAGAAAGACAAAGTTAATATAACCTCTTCACCATTTATGGTGAATGGAGAGTATTAAAATCGTTCTCTTTTCTGACAGAGAGCATTGAGGGTTTAAGAAAACTCTCTGTTATGTGTATGACTAAAATTCTTAGTAGTATGTGTGTGTGTTTGTGTATTTGTATATGAATGAATGTTTATTATTTATTATTTTTTTTGTGTATTACAGTGCATAACATAAGAGTGTCGGCATAAGAGTTCTTTTGTGTGTTTTTTTGCTGTTGAGAATAAATTAAAGAAAACGGAAATAATTTGAATAAAATTTTAAATTAAATTGAAATTAATTAAAAACGTTTTTGTATAAAAAAATTAAAGCAGATTATATAGAAGATTTTTATAACAGATTTTTAAACAGAACAAAACAAAAAAAAAAAAAATAATAAAGCAAAAGTGCCTTAAAAAATTCATCTTTAATTAAGAAAAATTAAACAAAAAAATGTTTAAAAAATTTTAAATGTAAAATTTTTGAAAAAAAATTATAAAAAGAAAATTTCTAAATATTTTAAAAATGTTGAACCAATGAAAAATATTGAATTGTAACTTATTCAGAAAATTCACTTGAAATACCGTTAATTTTGAAAACTTATCTCGTTTTGAGGCAAAATTAAAGGCCTCTTTTTCGGATTAATTTCATTTTTATCTTGCCTTTTTGAAAAGTAAGTAAACATTTTATTTCTTGTCCTTTTTTTCCTTAATTTTTTTCTTTTACACATTCAGTCTATTTTTAATTTTTATCATTTATTATCTCCCGTTTTATATATATATTTTACCTTGAAATTCTAAAATTGCGTGTCCAAAAAATATACTTTTAATTAATTAAACAATTTTGTATTTAAGTTGCGTGTTAAAAGAAATAGAGTACTTTAAATTAAAAATAAAAATGAAAAAGGAGACCAGGTTTTCTTTTTTTAATATTTGCGAATTAAAACACCTTATTTCGACAGTATAACAGTTATTTTTCTTAAAAAAAATCTTCAAAATGTATTAATTTTTACTTAAAAATTCAATTTCTATTAAAAAATATTAGTATAAGAGTTTTATTTTTTGTGTATAAGAGTTTTAATTTAAAGTATAACAATTTAAATTGGCAGAAATCTTCTAATTTAGGAATTTTCATTCGAAAGAATAAATTTTCTTTTAAAAATCTAAGTATAATAGTTTTATTTTAGGAGTATAAGAGTTTTACTTTACTGTATAATCTATTTTAAAAATTTATATTTGAAAAAATAAATTTGCATTTTAAAATCTAAGTATAAGGATTTTTGTTTTGTGAGTATAAGAGTTTTACTTACCTATATAATAGTTTTTTTCCAGTATAACAGTTTTTGCCGAAAAGAAATCTTACTCTTTCTATATTCAAATAAGAAATAGCCATTTTTAAATTTTTATTAAAAATATTTTTTATTAAATAATTTTTTTAAATATAAGAGGTTTACTTTACAGTGTTATAGTTTTTATTGGCAAAGATCTCTTAATTAAGGAATATAAACTTGAAAAAAAATTCATTTAAAAATTTAAGTATAACAGTTTTATTTTTTTCAGTATAAGTTATACTTTACAGTATAACAGATTTTTGCAATAAAAAAGTCCTAATTTTAAACATTAAAAATGACAGTATAAGAGTTTTAAATTAAAATTGTGAATAATAAATTCTTGCCTTACTATAACTTGTTTTTCACTCAAAATTAATATAACAGTTTTAGACATCTGTATAACAGTTTTTTAAACTAAAATTTCTTTTAATATATATAAAATTTTATTATAATTTGTTTTTATTAATTTAAACAATTTTAAGTTTAGTATAACAGTTTTAAAACATTTTTAATATGGAGCTACAAATTTTAAAGAATATATATTTATTTTTATTGAAAATTGTGTTAAAAATATTAGTATAACAGTTTCATGTTGACAGTATAACAGTTTTCTTATATTTACAATTTTTAATTTTAACTTGATATTCATTAATTTTTTTTCTTTGCTTGAAATTAGAATTTCAAATATTAGTATAACAGTTTTATAACAGATTATAACAGTTTTGTATTTAATATAAAATCTAACATTTTGTGTATAAACTGTTATATGTAATTTTTTTTAAAATTACAACATTTAATAATTAAGAAATTATGTTTTATAACAGTTTTATGACAGTATATAAAGCTTTTGTATTTTGCATTTAACAGTTTTTTGGAGATTATTTTATTTCAATAAAATATTTAAGGATTTTATTTATTAAATCTTAAGATTTAAGATCATTAACATTCTCTTTTTAAAATATGAGAGACAAATTTCTTTACTTTTCTAAAAAGGAAACATGTTTATAAACATTTCGTCTAAAGTAGAGAAGAAATGTTGTTAAGCAATTAAAAGTTTTTATTTACATTTTTTTACGTTTTAAATGTTAATTAAGGAAATAATGAGAGAGAGAGAAAGTGAGAGTGAACATTAGGGAGCTAAAGAGAGCTTATTTTAATGTTTCCACATTAAGAAATAACGGTGATTTTTTAAAGATTATTTTTTTATTGAGAGAGTGAGAGGAATTTTCATAACATTCAGCTTTTGTTTATGTTGCATATAAATATTAAAGGTAAACAAAGGAAAATAGTACTGATTAGTTGTTGTTAAATCCTGGTTTAAATTGAACCTTTTGGAAAATATAACGGAGTTTTGTTTTTGTTTTGAAAAAAAAAGTAAACAAAACAAATGAGCTTGTGTTTGAGTTTGTGAAAAAAGTAAATTGAGTTAAAAACTGGTGTTTTGTTTTTGGAAATCATGATAATCACTGTTATTGTTATTGATATTTATGATTGAAATGTAAACAAAAAATATAAAGAGAGTGAAAATTGAGAGAAAGAGTATAAAATTGCATGTTTTTTAAACAAATGGAGTTAATTAAAGGAAATTAAAGAAAATCTTTAGTTTTTGAAGGAAATAAACAAATTAATAGATATGAATTGATTAATTAAAAAACTTAATTATTTTTATAAGAAAATTAATGAAAATAAAAGAATTTTGATAATAAAAAAAACGAAAAAGATAAAAATAGAAATTTTTTTATATATTTAACTTATGATTATAAATTTATTTTTGTTGTAAACAAAAGCACGTACAAAAAAAATTATTTACACAAAATTAATGATTATGAGTGGGAGAGTTTTTAAATTATGGTGGAAAAATGGGAACGAATATATTGTTTGGTTTCTTTATTTTTTTTTTTTTTTTTTTTTTTTTTGGTCTATATATTTTGTAGGTTTTTGTTGTTGTCTTTTTATATAATGTATAAAAACAAAAAAAAAATAGAAAACAAAGATATAAAATTGAGGTTTTTTGTTGTTCTAGATTTTTTGGTTTAAAAAGCGTAAAAAAGGGCGCGCGCTTTTGGAAAAGACAATTTGAACATGCAATATGAGGACAGAGAGGGAACAAGGGGAGGAAGGGTGGTAGAATGATGGACAAATGACATGACATATATATTTTTTTTGGCTGGAAATTTGTTGAAAGCTGGCAAACATAAGATAACAAAAATTGAAATAGAATTTTTAAAAGAGCAGAAAAAGAGCAAAAACTTTATAACAAAATGATTGTTATTTTTTTGAACAATTTTTTTAAAGCAATTAAAAGTAATTAAAGAATTTAAGAAAAATGTGTTCTTTGTTTTATAAAATTAAAAAAAGTTTTAAAACTCGATTAAAAAACGATTTTTTGACAATTTATTTTGATGACAACAAATAAAATAAAAAAAGAAAACATGTGTGTGTAATTTTGTATCTTGTAACAAAAAAAAACGCTTATTTCGAGTAAATATTTAAAATACGTGATCCAGCAACTTAATGAGAATTTTTCTTGTTGTTGTTTAAAAGGAAATTTATGCAACAACACATACACACACAGATAAAAAGTAAACAAATTAAAAAGAAATTCCTAAACTTGGCAAAAAAGCAGTTGCCACAACCAAACCAAACAAATTCAACCAGACAAAATTTGTGGAAAAAAAACGCTAAAAATTATTTTTCTGGTTTGTCAGTAAAAAAAACGAAGGCGTTATGAAATCACAACTGCTAAATAAACACAAGAAATAGGAAATGTAATAAAAAGAATATAAAAAAACATTTGTTTACAGGAAATCAAAAAATATAAGTCATATTTTTTTCCAATAAAAAATCAAATCGAAAATTAAATCAATCAGCAAATATTTTAATTTCATTATTTTCTTTTTTTAATTCTCTAGAAATTTATAGAAATGAAATAAAAAGTAAGCAATTTAAGAAAAATGTTTTAAATTTCTAAAAAAGCGCTAAAATGGGACTTTTTTAAATCTTAAATTTTTGAACAAAAATCAAAATTTCTTAAAAATTGAAATTTTTGTAAAATTTTTTCAATTAAATAGTTGAAAAGAACAAAATTAAACTTAATCGAAAAATCGCTAAAATGAAAAATAAACTCAAAATTACAAATTTATTAGCAAAATTTAATTTAGAATTTGGGAAATTTATAAATTTCATTTAAATCTTTCATTGAATTGAAGAAAACTTGAAATTTTTGTTAAAATTTAAAAATCGCTAAAATGAAATCTTAAAGGATTTTTATTTTTTTCAACATAACTTTGTTTAAGCAGTTTTGGAATTATAAAAATACATCAAATTTCACAGAAAAAATAATTCATCTCACAATTTTCCATAAATCTTAAAAAAACGCTAAAATAAAATTGACTGAATATGCACAATTTTAAAGCGAAATTAAGCTAAGAAATATTAAAAAACTTTAAATTTAATAAAACCAATTTTTTAAAATTTAGAAAACTGATAATTTTGATTAAATCTTTAAAAATATCTAAAATAAAGTTGAAAGAAAATTAAATGAAAATCCAAATTTTTTTTAGCAAAATTTAGCTTAAAAATGTTAAAAAAAAACATAAAATTAAATAAAATCAATTTAAAAAATTAAGGAAACATGGAAAAATTGCCTTAACCACAAAAATCGCTAAAATAAAATTGGAATATATTAGTTATATTTCTAAACGAAGCTTTACTTAAAAGCTGTAAATATATAAATTTTTTGAATCCATTGAAATCTATAAATAAGTTGTAAGGAATTTATGAAATTAAAAAAAAAAAAAAAAAAAAAAAAAAAAAATCATAAAAATCGCTTAAATGAAATTGTAAGGAAATTTAATTCTTTTAACAAAATTATTGGTGCACTAGATTTAAAATATAAAAATAAATTAAATATTTTAAAAGAAATTAAGAAATCACGAAGTTTTTTTATCCTTAAAACGCTGAAATAAAATTTTAGCGGAATTTTAATATTCTTTTAAGAAAATTTTACTTTAAAAGCTTTAAAATATAAAAATAAATAAAATATTTGAAAAAAATAAAAAATCACAAAATTTAAAAAATCTAAAAAATCGCTAAAATGAAAATTTAAGTAAATATCGATTTTTTAAATAATTTTTACTTAAAAAGCTTTAAAAATGTAAAAATTAATTTAAATTTTTTCGAAAAAAAATTTTAAATCACAAAATTTTTTGAAAATCTTAAAAATCGCTAAATAAAATTTTAAAGAAATAACAATTTTTTAATCAATTTTTAACTTAAAAAGTCTTAAAATATAAAAATAAATTAAATAAATGTAAATCAACAAAAATTTAAAGAAATCTTAAAATTCGCTAAAATGAAATTTTAAGAAAATAACAATTTTTTTTTAAAGTTTTGCTGAA
>PYHX02000495.1:87428721-87452578 GCA_004302925.2 Cochliomyia hominivorax | reverse complement strand
GGTACTCATACTAGCAGCTTCTGTAGAGGTTGCGAGGCAATAAAATACTTCTTGTGCCCCTGTTCCTCTCGCTGTACGCTTTAAGAAATGTTACTTTTGACACTGATCAAAAGCATTGCCCCATTTTGTACAAACATCAAGCAGGTTCTATAGGAACTTTTGAGTAGGATTTCTAGTTTACCAGAATTTCCATACGGGTAAAACAAAAGGGCCACCTTAGGACCCAAGTGAGCTGTGCAAAAGCTGCAGTGTGTGGCCCACATGGGTCTTTATTTTTTACCATAAAAATAGGGAGAATTAGAAAAGGAGAAAAAATACGTTAAAAATTAAAGCGTTTAATGAGAAAGAACGGCTGAAATAAGCAATAGACTAGAGTATTTTAGGAGAAGTTAATGATGAGGGATGTAATTGGTCACAGAATGTGATGAAGCCTAAGCATCACATCATTAATTTAATTTTGTATAAAAACTACAACCACGTATTCGCACTTCTAGCAGGAGGCTGAAGTAATTGAAGGGAAGCCAAGAGATCGGGGTTGTATATGAGGTATCGTTAACCACCCACGCTCTCTCCCTCCCCTATTCGTTTGTTTTAAATTTCCAAATAAAAATATCTTGTAATTTAATAGTTATTTTTCATTTATTAAAAATACTTTTGTTTAAAATACAAATTTAAAAATATTTGGTGGAAAATAAAAGAATTCAGAAGGTTTGGATTTGGTTTAATACTTGGCTGGAGTTTTCTATCTTCTTACCGGAGTTTTTCCTGGTTCCCCTGCAATAGTAAAAACAAGATGGAAATTAGTAAACATCATATGCAAAAAATAAAGAATCTTTCTTTGAATAAATCAGTTAAAAAGTTAACATCAATGTTTTACAGTCGAAAGATGGTAATATTAAAAATCATCATAAAAAAAGAAGGAACATTTTTACAAAACAAAAATAAACTTTTTCGAAAATCTAAATAATAGTTTATTTTTGCATAAAATAATTTGAAATAAACTTACCTTTTTGATAAAAGAAGTCAGTTTTAAGCTGCTTTTCTTATAAGCTTCCTACCCTGCAATTTCATTCATCTTCTCTTCCTTTCGAAATTGCATGTGCTGAAAATTTTCTCCATTCTTCATTTTTCTTTCCCTTGGAAAAACCTAAAATCCTGAAAATTCCCTAAATGAAAACTGAAATCAAAACTTTATCCCTCCCTTTATAATTAAAAATCCCATTTTGACTATTTTTCTTTAACGTGTAAAAACTTGTAGTTTTCTACATTTTTTATTTCACAGAAATAAAAAATCTTATTTCTTAGTAAAATTCTTTTTGTACAGGTTTAAAAGGTTCTTTTAAAATTTTTTAAAAGAAAGTTTTTTTTAAATTGTTTTAAACCGGCTGTAATGAAGGCTGGTTGTTGATGGAGAATAATGGATGGGTAGAAGACCATTAGTTATAAGATGCTGCAAGGAAAAAATAAAAACAAAATAAATTAATTCATTTTATATTTTAAATGTTTTAAAAAGTCAGTGAAGAAGAATCAGTAAACCTTATAAAACATCAATGATTGTACAGTCGAAAGATGGTGAAAGTTTTAATCATCATTAAAATGAACCATTTCTGCTTAAATTTATATAAAATTTTCTTTAAATGATAAAAAAAAAACAAATTTGCAGAACTTTTAATAAAATTTCCTCCAAGTCGATTGTAGAGCAATTTTGTTTGTTTACATTTTTTAAACTAGTTTCTTATCAAAACCCCCAACAACAAAACAAAATAAGAGTATATGATGCATGTGTTTTTTCCTACGTGACTCACTCACCTAGACAAGCTTTTGCACGCACAAGAAGATATTGATGGGTATGTATATTGACCAAGTTGTGTAAACACATTTAATCGAAGAGAGCGAAACCCATATCATCATCTTCAGATTCGGATTCTTCCTTCTTCTTTTCTTCTTTCTTGGCTTCTTCCTTTTTGGCACCGGCATCACCACCAGCGGCGGGAGCAGCAACAGCGGCAGCAGCACCACCAACGGGCATAGAAGACAATTTCTCACGACCGGTGGCAATCAATTCTTCAATAGATTTGCCAGTCAATTCGGTGACAACTTTGGTCAAGCGTTCGCTGTCAGCTTCAATACCAACAGAGCTGAGGATCTTTTCGATATCAGCATTTTTGGGGTTTTTCCAAACCGCCGAGAACAGCCAACATGTATGCAGCCACGTAACGCATTCTAAAAGCAAATCAAATTCAATTATTATAATTTTTAACACCAAATAATTAATCACAAGACAGAAGTTATTTTTAATCTCATTTATCTTTAACATCTTTTATCATATTGTCACTTATTTTAAACTGATTAGATTGTTTTAATATTGCTATAAATTTTCTGTATATTTTTATTAATTTTACATACTTTTAAGCCTTAGTTTTGACACGAAACGCGTACAGCACAAGAAAAAACACAACTTTCGTTTAAAAAAATTTAGAACGAAAAGAAAGCTGTCAGCTAGTTGACATTTGTAGGTAACTTCCGTTTTCTGACATTTATTTTTGTACAGAAGTTGGCTGCAGTTGTGAAATATGTTGTGAAGTTGGTTGTAGTTCGAAAATGGTAAGGCATTGTTCATTGAATGTTTAAAAATGATAAATTTTTTATTAGTAAAAAAATATTGGTTAGTAAAAAATTATACCTTTTTCACGTATTTTACAATTTTATTTCTAAAGTCAATTAAAAAATTTTAAGGTTTAAAATACTATAAACATGACCGCCGTGAACAAAACAAACTTTATAAAAAAAATTCAACCGCTATGTACCACGTGCAAAAATGTAAACAAAGAACCAACAATAAAAAAATTTATATTTTGGTCTCAATTTCCGAAGTTACAAAAACGCCAAAATTAAATTTTTAATTTTTAAATAAAAAAACTTGGTTTCGTAATTGATTGAAAATACGTGTTTTTCAATAAAATGGCCTTAATAAATAATGTATAATTTGATGGTATAAGAACTTCGGAAACTGGTTTGAATAGCTGGTAGATAATACTATCGAACTTCATTTTCGAAAAATTTATCGTTCTTACGATATTCAGGGCTGGTATTAAAAATTTGTTATTAAATCGCATTACGAATTTTAATAGATTGTTGTTAGTGCATTGAACTGCATAAATAAGTGTTATCTTTGAAAAAAAATTGTGTAAATATTTTTTTATAATTTTTAAATCATTTTCTTTCATTTCATCAAAATTTAAAATTGATTGCGAAAGCTTCAAATTTTGTTGAATCAACCGCAGTCTATTTATTACTTGTTTTGATCAAACGTATGTATGCATACGTATGCATAAACATGTTCCACATAAAGATAGCGCGGTTTGTTTTAAGTCGGGGGTAAAGCAGTGAAAACCATGGTAGGAATGCATCAGAAAAAGATTTTTTATTTGAATCATTTTTAAATTTCGAATTTTGTGTTTAATTTTTTAAAACAGTTGAAATTTAATATTTTAACGATTCTATTATTTTTTTAAAGCTTAAATTCTTAATTCTTCATGAGGGTTAATTTAACAAAGTGGAGATCTAACTTTAATTTTATGAAATTTTAAAAAAGGAACACAGATTCTTAATTCGAAGCTTATTCATTCAATTTTAATTTTTAAATTCAAACGTGATCACAGATTAAGTTTAGATTCTTAATTGGGATAGTATTTAAGGAGTCAGAACTTTAGTTTTGGTGAATAAATCTCTTTAGTGAATAAAATCGTAAAATAAATTAATAATTGTGGTGATATTTCTTCGTATGTTTAAGATTTATATATACAAGTGGAAAATATAGAAACAAAAGTTTGCAAAAATCCTTTCATAACTACTTATAACCCCCATTAAACCTACATTCTAAACTCAGCTAAAATAATCTCTCATAATTGTTTTTTAAGCAAAAGTTTGTATCTAAGGCGTAAACGGGTAATCAACAAAAATCATACCAGGACAAAAAATAAAAAAAAATTAATTAAGTTCAAAGAATTCGAACGAAGTTACAAAATAACTGAAATCATTAAATAAATTATGATATTTTCGATTGTTGTTTTTACATTTTACTACAAATGTTCGAAAATTTTTGAATTTAAGTTCGGAAAATTCGAAGAACTACAAAAAAAGGTAAAATTCATAAAAAAACAAAAAAGTATATATGTTTTTAATTTTAAGACAAGATTTTTAGAACAAGAGCGAGCATAAGGGAAATTTCTCTCTAGTTAACTAAATAAATAATTAATTCAGTTAAATATGCTATGAATTATATAAAACAAGTAATAGAAACTAAAAATAGCATATTAACCTCAATAACAATTTAATAATACTAATAAAGAAAACAAAGAAATGTAAAAATTTAAATGAAATTTAAAAAAATCTTTAAAAACCTTAAATTTTTAACAAAAATCAATTTTAAAGCCTATAAGAATTCAA
The DNA here is from genome assembly GCA_004302925.2 of Cochliomyia hominivorax. Lineage (NCBI taxonomy): Eukaryota > Metazoa > Arthropoda > Insecta > Diptera > Calliphoridae > Cochliomyia > Cochliomyia hominivorax. The sequence goes on along the minus strand of PYHX02000495.1, from coordinate 87,448,129 downwards.
TTATTTAACATTTAGACATTTTCGAAAATTTTCGAAATTAAGTTCGAAAAATTCAAAACTCCGAAAATAACTAAAATTTATAAAAAGATTGACACATTGTTATAAAATGTCTTAATTTGATGTTAAACTGGCTTTTCACAATTTACTAATGTTTAAAATTTTTCAAATTTAATTTCGAAAATTCGAAATAACCAAAATTTTCAAATTTCTTCGAATATTTGAAATAACATTTTTTATATTTTATTGAACTTCGAAAATTTCGAAATTAAGTTTAAAAAATTTTCAAAACTAAAATTTAAGCAAAATTCGTTAGAAAATAAACATGAATGAATGAGTTATTTAAAATTTTGAACATTTTTATTTTTACCAATTTTAAAATTCAAAAAATTCGAAGTTTAAAAAAACAGCTAAAATTTCTTTAAACAATCAATATACTAAAACTTATATAAAAATATCGCTATTTGCTGTTAAAAAGGTTTTTTTCACATTTTTCAAAAGTTTGAAATTATATTCGAAATTCGAAATAACAAAAATATTTAACATATTTTCAAATTACGAAATAATTTTATAAAAATGTCGTAAAAAACAAATAGTTTTCATATTTAATTGAACTTTGAAGACTTCGAAATAAATTAATATCAAAAAAATTTTTTAACTTAAATTTTGCAGGAAAATGTTTGTAGAAAAATGTATTTATCCTAAAAAATTAAATACATCGTAATTTATTAAAACTCCAAAATTTTTAAATTAAGTTCGAAAAAAATTGACTTAAAATTTAAGTAAAATTTATTAAAAAAATAAACAGAATAATAAAAATGTTGCAAAATATTTAAATTTTAAACTGTTTTAAAAAAATAAATAAAATTCGAAATTTTAAAAATTATGCAAATAAAAATATCTTTTCTGATGCATTCCTACCATGGTTTTTTCTGCTTTATCCCTAAAAAATAGTATACTGCATTACCTTTATGTGAAGCAGGGGTGCATGTTAATACGCATGTGAACAAAACATGTAATATATAGACTGCGGTTGATTTTCAACATTTTTTTTCACGTGACCAAAAAAAAAAAAACAAGGTTTTTCGAAAGAATTAATAAAAATGTAAAAATTTGTCGTTTACATGGTATTTAATAAATGAATCCACCAACTTTTTAATTTGAAAAATTTCAAACAAAGTAAAATGTGAAAAAGTTTTTTAACATCAAATGAATTATATTTTTCAGAATTTTGGTAATGAATTTTATTTTTGTTTGAACTTTTAAAATTAAAGCCATATCGGGTATAAACTAACCCACACGAATACCATGAATATTACGTATAGGAAATGAGATTTCACGACGTAATTCCTTTTTGTCACAGGCCATTTTAACAATTTCAAAACGTAAACTAAAAATGGGAAAATAGAAAAAAGAATTTAGTTAAAAGATCGCGGAAATGTAGAAAACCTTTAAAATCTTAACCTCAAATTTAAATTTTGAAAAAAATTTCCTTCAACATTAAAAACTTTTTCTTAATTTTTTATTAAAAAAGTAGTTATTTAACCTCAAATGTTTACTTAATATTTAAAACTACCAAATTTCTTAATTCAGAGGAAATTTGCCTTAAAATTAAAAATTCAATTTTAAGGTTATGTTGAACTTTTTTTTGGGAATTTTGAATAAAATTCCATTTATAAATAAAAAATTTAAAAAATATAACCTCAAATTAATTACAATTACATTTCACAATATTTCCTTTAATTTTCACTAAAGTCGCCTCCAATTTTAAGGTTAAGTTAAACATTTTTTTTATACATTTTAACCAAAAACGATTTAAAAATTAAAAAATTTAACGAAATTTTATGAGACAAACATATCAATTACATTATTAGTATTAATTTTCAAAATAAAATTTTAAGGTTAAGTTGAAAAATTAAAGGTTATGTTAAAATTGTTTCAGATTTTGATTCAAAATCAAAAATTTATATTAGAAAATTTTGTTAAAGAATTTAGTTTTATTATTTTTAAAACAACTGAAATTTTAACTTTCAGGTTATGTTGAATTTTTTTACTTAATTAAAAGAAAATGTAATTTATCAAATCACAATTGAATTTTGTTATTGTTCATTAACAATTTTACTATATTTAAGTTTTAAAACGAGAAATATTTTTAAGGTTAAATAGAAAAATTAAGGTTTATTTATATTTTTCATACATTTAATAAAAATAATTGGAATTTTAAGCATAATTCTTTCATAATATATAAAAGCTATTGAGTTCTTCCAATTTTTATGGAAATTATGGGGAAAAAGTGAAATTTCATTTTGAGGTTATGTTGAATTTTCAATTTATTTTAAAGAAATTTAAAATTTTAAATCATCAATCAATAATACTTGATTTTTTAAAAGAATTTTAAACAAATTTTAATATGATTTGGTATTAAAGGCGAAAAAATTATTTGAGGTTAGTTAAATTGAAAATTTAATTTTTTAATGAATTTTGTTTAATATTATGTATTTTTATAATAACACTTTCAAAATAAACCCAAAAACTCGCTTTTATTTTATTTTATGAAAGAATTAAAAAAATATATAAATACTATTTTGAGGTTATGTAGAATTTTTTAAATTCTTTAAAAGAAAGTTTGATTTTTCATATGAAAAATCTGTTATAAATGATTTACAGTTTCAATTATTACCAATTTTAAAGAATTTTGAGAATTTAAGAAAAAAAATTTCGAGGTTATGTTGAAAATTTTAAGGTTATATTGATTATTAAAAACTTTTAAATAGAAATATTTAGTTCTTTCCAACATTTTATCCAAACAATTGATTTCTCTTATATTTAATAAAAATTTTTCAAAAAAATTTGAGTTTATGAGGAATTTTTTGAATTATTTAAAAGATATTTGGATTTTTTAAACATAAAAATTGATTAAGCCATTGATTTAAGCCATTTTTACTGCTAATTTAAATCCGATTTTTTTTAAGGTTATGTTGAAAATATTAAACATTTAGGAATATTTTCAAAAAAAAAAAAAAACTTACCGTTCATGGAAAATACGATTTATTTTAGCACCACCCGACAATTCATTGGTATTAACCAACGCCGAACCGGAACCTTCAATAGTGCGTTCAAAATCTGATTGCAATTGTTGGATCATTCTGAAAAAGGCAAATTAACCAAATTAAAACCCCTTTTCCTTTACTTCAATTCCCTGTTTCAATACTCACTGCAACATAGCTTTTGTTTTTAAACTGGTATCACCCGGTTGGAAATGTTTAAATTCAGCCACATCTTTTTCCAAAGCCAACATTTGTTTTTGTAATTTATCTCTCAAGGCAGGCAATGTATCGCGTATATGATTTGTTAGCTGTTGATTTAAAACACGTTGCAAATATGGTGTAACCCAAACGATCGGTCATATGACGATAAGCTGGATGACTTAGGAAAAATCTTCTTTCAGCGGCCAATGCAGCATGAATATCTTTTCGTCCCTCAATATCTTTCTGAGAACGATTCACCCACCACATCAATGTAGCCACGACGTAATGGTAATAATTTATTTTCCAATATATCACGTGCATCTGTACTATCGTCCATCAAATCTAATTTGGTTATGACACCAATTGTACGTATGTATACCTTGAGGATCAACATCTTTGGCCAATTTTAAAGCATCCGAATTGGCCAAATCTGTATTGGCTGGTGTTACGGCCAAAATCAAACAATGAGACTTGTTTTCGTATAAATCATTTGGCGATCACGATCCACTGATGGCCACTTTTGTGAGACCTGGTAAATCAATCGATCGGGGTCAAATTAATTTAATTTAAATGAACGACGTTCTGCGATTCTTAGACTAATGGACAAAAAGGAGTTCATTCAGAGTAAATTTAAAAGAAACGAAAATATCTATCTATACCTACCAAACGGACTAGAATAAAATAGAAAACTCGATCTCCCAACAATATTTTCATCCCAAAGATTAGGGAGGGGAAAGAAAACAAGATATAGTAATCAAAATTTGACGATCACGATCCACTGATGGCCACTTTGGTGAGTAAAAATCCATCAGGGTGAAATTAAGCACATATGGCGAGTAGACACGCAAATTGATTGGAATGTTGGAAATTCCCTTACTACAACAGTACGTAGGCGTAGCAGAAAACTTGGGGAATCACATGATATATAAGTTCTGGCGAGAAAGATTAAGTGATTGATAATCATAAAATTATGTTCAGAAATCGGGAAATGAATGCACAAACTAAACTATTCCATGGGACAATTTAAGTTAAATGAACGACGTTCTGCGATTCCTTAGACTAATTAATACCATTTATTCTTTCTTTTCCTTCATTATAAACTAAAAATATGAGTGAGAGAAATCAAAAATTTATGTTTTACCTTCTGTTTCTTTTTCGTTCCTATTTTTTAATTTGCAGAAGATTATTTTACTCATCCCACTAAGTTGATTATTATTACATATATATATATTCTTAGAATTTAAATTTATTGTGTCTGATAACAATAAAAATATTTTTTTTATTATGTTTTGCTCACGTGCCAAAAAAGCTTAAAAAATATTATTGAATCAACCGCTGTCTTGTTTTGTGCACTAGCGTAAAGATAATGCGGTACAAAAAGTATACTCTTTTTTCAGGGGTAAAGCAGTGAAACATGGTAGGAGGAATGCATCGGAAAAAATGTTTTTTTTAATCATCATTCAAACTTTGTTCAATTTTTTAAAACTGCAATTAATATTATTAATGATTTGTTTGTTTATTTTCCCAACAAAATTTGCTTATTTTTTTCGAACTTAATTTCGAAATTTTCGGTGTAAAAAAATGACTGTTTTGCTTTATTTTGTTGCTGGGACTTCTGGTCTGTGTTTATTATTTTTTATATAATTTTTTATATAATTTTTCAAAGTTTTTGAACGAAAAATTTTCCGAAAAATCTGAAAAAAAATTTTCCTAGTCTGGAAATAAAACGCATGCATGATAAAACAGTTTTATGTGGCATGGTAATGCATCTATTGTCGATATAGCAGATTAAATTTTGTCAATAATGCAGTTCGAATAGAAATCCGGTTTAATAAAATTTACAAAAAATATTGATTTTTTATGTATTTTAAGAATTTTGATCTAATTTTTCCTACCCTGAGAATAATGTTTATGATAAAGCAGATTATCGATAACACAGTTTATATGATAAAACAGTTTAATGTCTTATTTAGATTAATTTTTTTGCAGCGAAAGAAAGAAAAAAGAAATCCTAAAAATTTTCTGAATTACACATGAAAAAAAAAACAGTAATACAGCGTCATGTAATACAGCGTGATGTCGATATAGCAGATTATCGATAATACAGTTTATACGATAAATAAACATACTTTTTTGCCGATAATGCAGTTATGGTTTTTGTGATAAATATTATTTTTTATTTAAGTTTTTTCTGAAAAATTTTTGATTTTTCGTACCCTGAGAAAAAAAACAGTTTTATGATAATACAGTACCAATAAATACATTATTTATTAAAATAAGATAAAATGAAATGACAATAGAAGATAATGCAGTTTTTAAATTTACTAAAAAATCTCGAAAAAATTTTAAAATTTTCTGAAAATTTTGATCGAATTTTTCGTACCCTGAGAAAAGATAAAACAGTTTTGATAATACAGTCAATACAGATAAAGCAGATTTTTCGATAATGCAGTTTCTAGTTGTAAAACAGTTTTCAATATTATGGTAATGCAGTTCATGTCGATAAAGCAGATTATCGATATAGCAGTAAATTTCGTCTGCGTAACTTTTGTGTCGATAATGCAGTTCAAACCGAATAACGGTTTTTGTGGTGAGTTTCCGAAACTCACCACACTAGCCGTGGTGAGTTTCTTTTGAACTCACCACACCGTGGTGAATTTCGGAGAAACTCACCACACCTCCTTCCTCTCTCTCTCTCATTTTTTTTTCTCTTCTCTCTCGCACTCTCTCAATTTTAAAAAATTTATTTTTTCTCAAAAATCCAGACCCCCATTTGAAAAAAGGCCCGGATTCCCGGTAAAGTCAAAAACGGGGCCGCGCAGCCAACCCACCTCAGAAAAAAGGTGGGTGCGCCAGGGGAGGCTGCGGGAGGATTTTTTTTGCTATTTTTAAACTGAAAGCCACACATCGGACACGTCCCGCAACAACGGCGGAATCCGACTGGCAGACAGGCAGCAACACGAGAAATCCCCAAAAGTGATAACCGGCGTACATTTTTTTTTGCAATTTATACAAATTTTAAAATAAACTGAATGAGAATTATAAGCTGGTTTGCAAATTTGCTAAAAATAACCGGAAGCGCGCATGCGCAAAATACATGCGCAGTGATGCCAGATAGATGGTAGAAAAAAGGAGTCGACATTTACGGGGTTGCCAGATTGTTTGGGAATATTTAAGACAAAGCCGAGTGAGAATTTTTGACGGCGGTAAAAATGTTGACGGCGGCGGCAAATAAAAAATTCTATCTGTCCATCCGTCCGTCCTTCCGTTCGTTTCCATCCGTCTGTCCGTCTGTCTGTCCGTAGTTCCGTCCGTCCGTCCGTCTGTCCATCCGCCTGTCCATCCGTCTGTCCGTAGGTCCGTCTGTCTGTCGTCTGTCCGTCTGTCTGTCCGTCTGTTTGTTTGTCACCATCCGTCTGTCTGTCCGTAGGTCCTTCCGTGTGTCCATAGGTCTGTCTGACTGTCCATCCGTCTGTCCTTCCGTTCGTTTCCATCCGTCTGTCTGTGCGTCTGTCTGTCCGTCCGTCTGTCTGTCTGTACGTAGGTCCGTTCATCCGTCTGTCTGGCTATCCATCCGTCCGTCCGTCTGTCTGTCCGTCCGTCTGTCTGTCTGTCCGTCTATCCGTTCATCCGTCTGTCTGTCCGCAGGTCCGTCTGTCTGTCGTCCGTCTGTCTGTCCGTCTGTCCGTATAGGTCCATAGGTCCGTCCGTCTGTCTGTTCGTTTCCATCCGTCTGTCCGTCCTTCAGTCTGTCCATCTGTCTATCTGTCCGTCCGTCTGTCTGTCTGTTCGTCCGTCTGTCTGTACGTCCATCAGTCTGTCCATCCATCCGTCTGTCCATATCTGTCTGTCCGTCCGTCTGTCTGTCCGTAGGTCTGTCTGCCTGTCCATCCATCTGTCTGTCCTTCAGTCTGTTCGTCCTTCTGTCTGTCCGTCCGTCTGTCTGTCCGTCCGTCTGTCTGTCCGTCTGTTTGTTCGTCACCATCCGTCTGTCTGTCCGTAGGTCCTTCCGTGTGTCCATAGGTCTGTCTGTCTGTCCACCCGCCTATCTGTCCGTCCGTCTATCTGTCCGTCGTATGTCCATCCGTCTATATATCCGTCCGTCCATCCGTCTGTCCATCCGTCTCTGTCCGTCTGTCTGGCTATCCATCCGTCCGTCTGTTCGTCTCTTCACGATTCCGTCTGTCTGTGCGTCCGTCTGTCTGTCCGTCCTTCTGTCCGTCTGTCCATCCCGTCTATCCCTAGGTCTGTTCGTCTTTCTGTCTGTCTGTTCAAATCAGCAATACCGGGTTCAATTTAATAAAAAATGCAGACCAAAAAAAAAAATATATATATAGCTAATTCGACTCCATTAAGTTTTCGCGTTTATATTATTTGAAAAACTTATGAAGAAAACTAGCTTCTTCTTTCTGCCCGTTGCGCTTTGCTGCAAAATGACCTGCCTGGGGGGGCCGGCCCTGTCTGTTCCCGTTCTAAAATTTTATATAAATAATTTTTGCATTACGCACACATTTTTGTCAAGTAAAACTTTTCGGAACCAAATTTTAGTTCGACTATTTATTTCTTCCTTTGTATGGGGGTATTCCTCCTCCCTCTGGTCCTATCGGTTCCATATTTCATTCCTTGAGAAAGTGATTTATTATTTGAAAACTCTTGAATTTTTTTGAATTCATTATCTTTTTGCGTGGTATTTATGGAGGGATCCATCGCCTCCCTAGTCCGATCCGTCCTTTATTTTGGCCAGTAAAAGAGATCCGTGGGAGGGGAAGTAAAATTGGGACCAATTTCTCCCGCTTTTACAGTTCTTTTAGATTTATCTATAATTAATATATATATGCTTTGTATGGGAGTACCTTTCCCCTTGATCCTCTACCTGTCCTATTTTTGATATGGTACATACAACAAATTCTTGAGAAAGAAAAAGTGTTTGTGGGGATTTTTTTAGATATTGAATAATCAAGTTTTTTTTGTATTTGGGGCACCTCTTCCCGTGATCCTATCCGCCCTTCATTCTATTCAGTAAAAAAACAGTTTGTTAGTTAGTTTATTGGGCCAATTTGAAATTTCTCGCTCGCTATATTTATTTTTTTATAGTTTTTTATATATTCATTCGATAATCAAAATTGCTTTGGTATGGGGATGGCGGGTGGGTACCTCTTCTCCCCCTAGTCCTATTGAATTTTGTATGCCTTTCGGAAAATGTTGAAGGATGGATCATTTTTAGTGTTAATTAATTTCGAATGTGGAGGAAGACATATAAAAAAGCGTATAAAAAATAAATAAATTAATAATACACACCCACCCGGCTATAAATGGGGCGGCGGGTCTATTTCGAAAATTTGAAAAATTAAAATTTAGAAAAATTAGCTTTTTTCTATTAATTTTTACCTATAGGAGGTTCAAAATATCGGAAAATGATCTGCGTGGCAACTAGGTCCATAGCTGCCTAGAAGCGTCCAGAACAAGTTTCCGCCCATATCTCGGAAAATAATGGCCCAATCGAATTTATGTCTTCAAATGAAAAATCGGAAATTTTTTGTAATCAATCAGTGCCAGAATACATAACCAAGTCCATAGGTCACATAGGGTGTTCAAAATATTTGAAAAATCATGTTTTTGCCTATAACTCAAGAACTAATGGTCCGATTCAATTCATGTCTTCAGCACATAAATCCGCTTAATTTATTGAAATTTATGTGTGAAAAAATTAAGTCCCTAATTGTAGAGATTCTTAAAAAAATAGAAAAAATCTGAAAAAATTTTTAGGTACCGTTTGTTTTTTATTAATATCATGAGTCATTTATGAACCAATTTCCCTGCTATTTCAATAGCAAAATTCTCGAAAACATTTTCAATCGTACGATATACATATAAAATATATATATGTTGACTATAATAAATAGGTCGGTATTATATATACCCCAATCTGGACCTAGTCTCAAATGAGGTTTAAAATGACGCCGCCCGTTAACGTTAAATTTATTTAAACGCCGTTGTTTTATTTTATCATCTACTTTGTACTATGGCTCAGTTGAAAATTGATTTTTTGCTGGTGTGGAAAGGAAAGAAAAACGGAGAGTGTTTGTCACAGTTTGGCAAAAAAAATGTTTTTTTAAATTAATTGTTAAACGAAACAACGTTAATTGATAAATAACTACCATAAATTTACATTCCAAACAAAAAGGGGGCAGTTTTAAAATTTCAGAAAAAGTAAAAAATTTAAGATAAATTCGTGTTTTTTTTGTTTAAAAAAAGTGACCTTAAAGAAAAAAATTGGCAAAAAATGGAGAGAGAGAGAAAAAAATGACGTGCAAAAAAGTGTTGTTTTATTAAAAAAGAAAGAAAAAGAAGTGTTTATGATTATTTAATTTGTGTTGAAATAGTTTTATTGTTAATTGTATTAGAATTTGTTTATTATTATGTTTTTTGTTTATTAAATTTAATTGTTTAAAATTGTTTCTCTTCCTTCCTTCATTACATGTTTTAAGATTGTTGAACATATCTGTGTTTATTTGTTTTTAAGCCTTTTTTTCTGGAAAACATATCTGTTTTTTGTTTTACTAATGTTTTTAAAGGGTGTTTTTTTTGTATGTGCTCTCTCTCTCTCTTTTGTCTTTCTGACAAGATGAGTGTCTGTCTGTCTGTCTCCATCCCATTATGAATGACTCACAAACAAAAAAATGAATTTATGGAGAATTTTCAAGTGTTATTTTTAAAAATTAATTAATTAATTTTTAATTGTGTTTGGTTATTGAAAAAGTAGAAGAAAGAGTAATAATAATTCTTAGAAAAGAAATAAAATGGTGTTTTTAACAAGTGTTTCTTATTAGCAAATAAAGGCTGCCAGATGTTTAATTTAAAACAATTCAGAGTTTTATTAAGTTTTATTATTGTTTTTGGAAATTATAAATAAATTTTAGAACCGAATTATAATTTTATAAAATTTATTTAATATTTTTGTGTGAAAAAATAATAGAAATAAATGTGTTTTATCACTAATGATTTTTTACGTCAAATCCTCTTTTCTATCTGGCATCCTTGTAAAAATGTTGACATTTTATCGCATTTTTTTTTTTGGTCTCTTCATAAAAATTCTTATTGGAAATGGAGTCGACAGAGAGAAAATGACAGAATATGCAAGAAATACCCTCGCAAAAGACAAATAGTAAATTTTAATGTTTAATCAAAAAGCCAAAGAGAATAAGTGAAAAAAATCGAAATTTTAGTCGTGTAACGATTCGTAAACCTGATAGATACCAAAGATTTTAAACTCAGTGGAAAAAGAAAAGTTTATATAAAAAAAAGAGATTAAAAGAAAGTGTTAATTTATTAAAAAAATCTATATAAAAAATTATTTTTTCTAGCTTAAAAATTTTCTTGTCCTCAAGTGCTAAAGAGAAAAATAGAAAAGAAAAAAGTTTGCGTAAAGTTTAAACAAAAAATTTCTGACACCTTTTTAAGGTGTTGGAAATTTTCTCAAGTTTTTATTCTACTACTTCCCCTTCAACTAAAAAAAACACACACACACATACATACATAAACGCTCAAAAATATCCAAAATTTACAAAGAAAATTGTTACATTTTTTCTCAAATAAAATACAAATAACTCATCATCATGGAGAATTTAATTCCTATTGTTAATAAGCTACAGGATGCCTTTACCCAATTGGGCGTTCACATGCAGCTTGATCTGCCCCAGATTGCGGTAGTTGGTGGTCAATCGGCCGGTAAAAGTTCTGTGCTGGAAAACTTTGTGGGCAAGTAAGTATTCAAGTTAAAGAAAAAACCTTTATGCAACTAGGATATTGAATTTTTTTTCTTGCTTCATGTTCCATAAAATAATCAATGTTTCTTTCTTCACTTTAGACTCCGCCCCATTTTTTTTATCCCCAACATTTTTTTTGTTGTAGTTTTTCCTTTTATGCTTTTGTTGCTTGTTTGTGCTTGTTTGTGTTGTTTTTTCTAAGCCAATGCCATCAAATGGAAATGAAAATATTATCAGAGGAGCTCTATTAAATATTTGTTTGGTGAAAAATCAATGGCAATTTTCTTGCTGAATCTTGAATGTTATTTTTTTTTTCATCGTTTATCTATCATCTCTTTCAATGTTCTTGTGTCACTACTTGACATTTTCTTTTCGTTTAGCAGAGATGCCAGATGGTTGAAAATTAATAGTGCTCTCATGTTAATCGTTAATATGAAATTTTTTTTAAAGGAAATTTAAATTTTAAGTAAAGTTTAATTACTGATCAATATTTTAATTAATTTATCGATTATTTTTATATATTTTAAAGTTTTTTTTGGAAAATTTTGTTACAATTATTGGAAACTTTATTTTCAAACAATTTTTATAATCGAGTTATTCAAAATCAACGTCAAATTTGATTTTTTTATCCATAACATAAAATTGTGGAACCTTTAGGATTACATAATATGTTAGCCTTAGGGAAGCTTTCAAAATAGTTTAAAATCAAAATAAATTGTTTTCGTCATAACAATAACATCGAAGATATTTTTTATCGATATATATAGGAATTCAGACGTATTCAAATATAGAGTATTTCGTCAATATTGATTCCATAACATAAATTGTGGACCTTAAGGAAGCTTACATAAATTGTAAAAAGCTTAAAAAGGTAGATTTTTTAAAAGAATTTTTCGCATGTAAAATCAAATAAAAATGTTTTAGTCGTTCAAGTCGAACTATGCAATACCCTACATCGAAGATAAAAATTGATTTATCGAATATTTTTATATATTTTAAAGTTTTTTTTTTGTGGAAAATTTTGTTACAATTTATTGGAAACTTGTATTTTCAAACAATTTCTTATAATCGAGTATTTAAAAATCAACGTTAAAATATTGATTTTTTTTATCCATAACATAAAATTGTGGGACCTTAAGGAAGCCATTACATAATATGTTAGGACCTTAGGGAAGCTTTCAAAAAAGGTAGAATTTTTAAAAGAATTTGTTCGTTTTGTTAACAATTTTTCCAATTTTTTATAAAATCAAATAAAAATGTTTCAGTCGGTCAAGCCGAACATGTAATATCCTACATCAAAAATCAAAATATTGATGTTTTTTATGTTATGACATAAATTTATAGGACCTTTGAGATGAATTCATTAAAAATATATCAAGGAAGCTTTCAAAAAAGTAGTTTTTTAAAAGATTTTATTTTGTTAAGAATTTTTCTCATTAAAAAAGAACTAAAAGAACAAAACGTTCTTTCAAGTCGTTCAAGCCGAACTATGCAATACCCTATATCAAAAATCAAAATATTGATTTTTTATGTTATGACATAAATTTATAGGACCTTTAAGAGATGAATTCATTAAAAATTATCTTTTCAAATGTATCTCAAGGAAGCTTTCAAAAAAGATTTTTTAAAGATTTTCTTTTATTTTGTTAAGAATTTTCTCATTTAAAAGAACTAAAATAACGTTTTAGTCGTTCAAGCCGAACTCTACAATACCCTACATCAAAAAACAAAATATTGATGATTTTTTTTTATGTTATGACATAAATTTATAGGACCTTTTAGAGTTGAATTCATTAAAAATATATATCTTTTCAAATGTATCACAAGGAAGCTTTCAAAAAAATAAGATTTTTTAAAAGAATTTGATTTTGTTAAGAATTTTTTCATATCAAAAAGTAAGAATGTTTTAGTCGGTCAAGCCCGACCATGTAATACCCTACAGTAGTTTTCTGATTTATGTTCAAGTGTTTGATTTTCTAATTATTTTTTAAGTATATTACATTATTGTGAAACTAACATGTGAAATTTATTCGTTTTAAAGTGATTTTTTGTGAGGGATTAAATGGGAGATACATGAAATTTTAGTCCATTTTTGCTTATATTTATCTTAATTTAAGCAATTATGTGAGATTTATGCTATATATCTAGAACTTTTACGAGTTTAATCCCTCATCCCGGAAGGACATTTGTAAGGAGTTCACATGTAATATTGGTCCAAATATGGTCAATCTATAGGCATTATCCTTGGGCCAAAATAATAATATATACTAAATTTTATCAAGATATCTTAAATTTTATGTAGAGTCGACTCAGAAAGTGATTCTAAAACGAGCGGTATAGTAAATTGTGGAAGTAACGCCTGTAACGTTAGAAAAATCAGCTTAGACGTATAATAAATCCCAGCACGTCCGTATAACAATTTTAAATTAAGAACTAGCTCTTTTTAGAGAAGCATAACTTCTTTTAGCCTTTTTACAAAATTATTATTTCTTAATGAATGAAATTAATTAATTCTCATTTATATTTAAAATCCAACTGGACAATGAAATGTTATAGTTTTCTTTTAAAAATTTAAATTCTATACTTTCTACTGAATCGATATGATTGATTAATTGATTTTGCAAAATTTTTAGTCATAGATTCACAATTCTTCATCGTATCGATATTGATTTATTTTATCATTTTTTCAAGTATCATTGACTTTTGTTAATATGTTCTTAAAAAAACGAGTTATACTAACGCCAAAATGTCTATGTTTTAGTTTTCATATCCAAAATTTTATTTTTAGTATAAAAGAAAATAAATTAAATTCAAATTTGATTACTTTTTTTTGTAAATTAAAACGATTCATATAAAATTAATTTTGGCTTAATGCCCAATTCTTTACTTGTCCTAGTTTTATCGAAAAAAAATTCTGAAGCGACAAGAACTTGCAAGATTTTATTGATTTAATTTAATTTTTTGTTGAAGAAACATAATAATGAAATTGCGGATCCAGCTTATGCAAAAGAAGTTGCTTATTAATTTTATTACGAAAATCCAAATATCAGTGTTGAACTTATTTTCAAAACTTAAAAAAACAATTAAGAGAATAAAGCAAAATCCTTCAAATTCGAAATGTCCAGAAATTAAAGCTTCTGGTTCAAATTTCTATAAAAAGAAGGAATCATCCAAGATAATGTTTAAATATATTTTTGCATCAAATCGAAATCCTGAATCAATTAAGCTCTGTCTGTGGTCTATTTGTTTGGCACTCTCACATCCATAATAATTAAAAGAGCTCAATAAATTGTCCTAATAAGTTCCCTATTTAAAGCCAGTAAAGTCGGTTAGTATATTAAAAGATGTAGACCGAAATCTAAGATCAATGAAATTGCCAATAAAATTTTACCGTGGACCAAGCAATATGTATCCATTACTATTCGGTTCAGTAGAAAAATATAAAGCCAAGAATATCAGTATTTCATAGCTCATTAAGGTTTCTTTTTATATATTGTATGCGTTTGTGAGTGTACATGTGAGTATGTAGGTCTTAAACTTTATGTATGAAACAACCTATTTAGGGGTTCAAAGTTGTTTTAAATTAAATTCATTACAAAAAATACTTAAATATATTGTTGCTGCGCTGTCAAAAATTCTCCAATACGCTTTTTCTTAAAAAATCGATCTGGTAATCTTGTTTTCAATAGTATTTTTCATTTTCATTGATTATACCCCTCTGTGCTCTTGTTTATAACTTGCGCTCTTTAAACTTTCAATTGATGATTGTTTTAGTAATGTTGTTGGTATTTTTGTCCTTAAACAAATTAACGTTATTTTTTTGTTGTTGTTGGTTGCTTTTTGTTCTTTTATTACAAGAGGGGTTTCCATAATAAAAAAGGAGAGTGTTTTTTATTTTAAATGTAGTTAACAAGAGAGAGTTTTAATTAAATTATTTTTTAATTATTAAAAAAAGAAAAATAACAGTGTTTTTATCTTAAATGAACTAATGTGAAGAAGAATTTATGAATTAAAATAGATATTTTTATTTTTTAGTTTTTGTTTGTGATAAATTTTAGGCTTGTTTTTAAAAGGTAATTTAATTCAAACAAGTTTTACACGTTTCCAAATTTAGATCAATAGAAAATAAATTCGTATTTATAATTTTTTTAGGGATTATTTGTTTTATTTTTATTTAAATTATATTTTTCTTAATTTCTTCATTTTATTATATTTAGCTTTATTTAGGAAACACCCATAAATATGGCCTACACCACCGTGGGCTATTATGAGTTTGTGCTGATGTTTGTAAAATACAGAAAAAGACAGTTTTACTATAATATTCGACTCAAAATCACTTTCTAAATCAATTTAAGGTTATCCGTCCGTCCGGCTGGCTGTCTATGTAAACATTGTGAACATACTATGCTTGCCAGTTTTTAGATATCTGGATAATATTGTGTACATATTATATTTTGGTCCAATGACAAGTCGTATTTGAGATTGATCATGTTCGGTACAATATTTCAAGTAGCTCCCATAAAAGTTTCCTCTCAGAATGTGTTTTTAAGTTCGTAAAAGTCCTATATATAAAGCAATTTTAACAATTAATTAGTAATTATGAAATACCAAACCGAACCAATTTATGCGAGGATCAGTCCATTTGTTTCTCATAGGTCTTATACAAGCCGCTTCCAAATATCACTTTGAAGGCATAAATCTCACATATACGTTGGTATTGTATTGCTAATGCGATGTGAAAAATTATACGAGGATGGCTTCATAATTTCTTGTAGCACCCATTTGAAATACCCCCCCCCCCTTAAATATTTATTTTTTATTATATAATATTCTTGTTTTAACGGTCTTTCATTATTTTCCACAACTTCCATTTATAAACAACATTTTGGTGTAGGGTATTATATGGTCGGATTGATTGACTATTTCATTCTTACTTGTTTTTTTTGCATATTTCTTATCTATTTCATTGAAATATATTTTTGTTTTGTCTGGTTACCCTTTTTTATTTATCTTGTTTTGCTCCATTATCCCCCAGTTTTGTATTTTTGTTGTATAGTTATTTATATTTTGACAGTAGTATAGTAAATTTGTTGTAATTGTTATTTTCTCTGTGTTGCTTTTTTTTAAAAAAAAAGAACAAAAACAACAAGCATTCCAATTCCAATATTTTCCAAGTATACCTACAAATTTGAAAAAAAGAACATTTTCAAAATTTATTTTATTTTGATTTTTAGTTTTTAAAACGTTTAATAAAATATTTTGTTTTTCAATAATTTTTAAATTTGTTATAAATTTTTTACATTTTCGTATTAATCAATCAGATTTCTTTTTATTTATTTAGTTTTCTTTCTTTTTGCATTTTTTTCTTATCAATTTAATTTAACTTCATTCATAATTTCTTGTTTTTTCTTAAAAATACAGAGTTTTATTTAACTTAGAGAGTTTCTTACTATTTTTACTCTCTCCCTCTCTTATTGAAAAGTTTCAATTTCAAACATCCGTTTCCTTTTGTCATGTAACTGTGTAGCCCTCCATTGTTACTTTTTTTCTGCTAAGTGTTGTAAAATCTCTGCTGTTATTTACAAATATTTGTACACACTTGCTATTAAATGACAGAGAGAGAGAGCAGACCAGTAAACAAGGGAGTGAGTGTAGGATAGAGGGTGCCTCAAAGAAAAACATGAAAATACAGTTACATTTTTTTGATATATATAGGGAGAAAAAACAAAACAAAGGGGGAGTAATTTGTGTTGTTTTTTTTTTGTTTCTCTCTATAGACACTTGTTTGTTTTTTTCTTTGCTGCAATTGTTGTTGTTTAATGTGTATGATTGGTTTTTGTTATTTTTAAGTGGTTGTAATCAATTAGGGTTGCTGTAGGGTTGTATTTTTTAGTATTCTATTGACAGAAAAGGCTTTTTTATAAGAAAAATGTGTAATTTAATAAAAATTGAAGATTTTCTTAATATATTTAATATGAAAATTTATAAAATTTAATAAATTTTTTATTTTTTTAAGCAAAACGTCAAAAAAAACCTTTAATATTTTAATTGTTACCCTTTTTAATTACTATTTTTAACTATTTTCATTTGAGAGGGTACAGCTACTGTGATTTATTTTTATTTCTTGTCTTTTTCTATTTTCCAAACTAAAAATACTTATTTTTCATCCCCTTGTTTTCTAATATTGAAATCATATGATTTTTCTCCATTTCTATTCCTTTTACACACCTCCTTTTGTCTGCTTGATAGTAAGACTCTAAGTAATTCATTCATATGTCCATACCTCACCTTCCTCTGTTCTTAGACAAAAATCGATAAAAAATTTTTACAAATTATTTACTTTTTTACTATTTTTATGCTAAATTTAAAAAGAGAGACACTTTTGACATTTACTTTGAAAGAATGCAAGAACTTTTTATGTAAAATAATTTTAGCAAAAACAATTTTAGGAAAAAATTTAAACTTTTTTTATAAAAAAGAACTTTTTTTGAAGACATTTGATATTTTTGATATGTTAGAAAAATATTGAAATTAATATTAAAAATTTTCGGAATTGAAAAAAAAAATAAAATTAATTAACAAAATTTTTAATATATTAAAAAATTATTGAAAATTGAAAATTTTTTGTTTAGAAATTTTTCTTGAGAAGTCGCCAATTTTAAAGTTATTATGACATTTTCTTAATTTAACATTGAACCGCCTGGGTGATGTTTTAATTTTTGAGTCTGTGTGAATGTTTTTTTCAAAATTTTTTGCATGATTTTAATTAAAAGTTAATTTAACAAATTTCTAGTTATTGTTAAACTTTTAAACACGCAATATTTGTTGTTATTTTTTTTACAACAACATCTATATTTGTATAAAATTTCAATTTCAATCTTGAAGCAGATAAATGCTTCTGCTTTTGCAAAATGACTCAAATAATTTGCGGTTTGGTTTTTATTTTATTTTTTTAATAAAAATACATAAATGAGACATTTTTTTTAAAGGAATACAAAAGTATCATGTTTTCAACCAAAGAATGTGAATTATTGTTTACAAATTAAACTAAATTTTTTAATAAAAATAAAATTTTTTCAAAATATTTTTTTTTCAAAATTGTTAATTATTTTTAAAGAAAAATCCAAAATTTTAAGTAAAAAAAATTTTTTTGGTAAATTTTGAATTTCTAATTTTTATGAATTTATTTCAAAATTGCATAAAAAATATTAAATACTAAATTTCTAAAACAAAAAAAAATAATTTTAGATCTTAATTTCCAACTTTTCGAATTACTTTTAACTTAGAAAATGTTTTTAATTTTATATAAAAAGTTTTTTGTAGAAATGTAAATGTCATAGTTTTATTAAATTTTTAAGCTATTTTCATTTTAGAATTTTTCGAACTTAATTTCGAATTTTGTTTACTTTTCTAAAAACAGTTTGAAATTTAATATTTTGCAACATTTTAATGATTCTGTTTATTATTTTAAAAAAATTTTGCTCAATTTTAAGTTAAAATTTTTTTCGAACTTAATTTCGAAATTTTCGCAGTTTAATAAATTATGAAAATATTTCATTTTTTTAGAGAAAAAAGACATTTCCACAATATTTTGTTTACATTTTCTGCAAAATTTTATATAAAAAATTATTTCGCTTTCAATTTCGAAATTTTCGAAGTTTCAATAAAATACAAGAACATTTTGTTTGTTTAGAAATAGGACATTTTTATAAAAATTTTACAAATTTTAAGAAAAAAATTAAAATTTTTTGTTTTTTGAATTTTCGAAATTAATTTCGAAAATTTTTTGAACTTGTGAAATATGTAAAAAAAGTCTTTCAACAGGAAATAGAGACATTTTTATATAAAATTTAGTATTTTTTTTTTAGAAATTCAAAGAATGTTTTTTTTCGATTTTTCGTACTTGAATTTTTTAATTGGTAGAAATAAAAATTTTCTAACTTTTTAATCAAATATGTTTAGTTTTTAAAATGAATGAATATGAAATGAATGACATCACTAAACAAATTTTAGTTCAATTTTAGTTTCAAACTTAATTTCGAAATTTTCGAAGTTCAATAAAATATGAAAATATATATTTTTATTACGATTAAGACGTTTTAATATAAATTATTTAAAATTTTCTAAGTACCTTGATTTATTTTGCTATTTCGAGTTTTCGAAATTAATTTCGAACTTGTGAAAAATGTGAAATAATAAATTAATATCAAATGGAGGCGTTTTTTATATAAATTTTAGCGTTTTTTATGAATTTTATTTATTTTTAGAGCTTCGAATTTTTAAACTTAATTTCGAAAAATTTCGAACATTAATAAAATGTGTAAAAAGTAATTTTACAACAATCGGAAATATTTTTATATAAATTTCAGCATTTTTTAATGAATTTCAGTTATTTTT
>PYHX02000495.1:87399559-87428621 GCA_004302925.2 Cochliomyia hominivorax | reverse complement strand
TTTTCCTTCATTATAAACTAAAAATATGAGTGAGAGAAATCAAAAATTTATGTTAACCTTCTGTTCTTTTTTCTTCCTATTTTTTTAATTTGCAGAAGATTATTTAACTCATCCCACTAAGTTGGATTATTATTATTATAAATTTGGAATTTAAATTTATTGTGTCTGACTGATAACAATAAAATATTTGTTTTTTTATTATGTTTTGCTGTCACGTGCCAAAAAAGTTTTAAAAAATGTTATTTGAATCAACCGCTGTCTATATATATCTTGTTTTGTTCACTCGCGTATGAATGAAAATGCACCATGCTCACTTAAAGATAATGCAGTACAAAAAGTATGCTCTTTTTCAGGGGTTAAAGCAGTGAAACATGGTAGGAATGCATCGGAAAAAAAAAATGTTTTTTTTATTTTGAATCATCATCATTTTTTATCTTCAAACTTTGTTTAATTTTTTAAAACTGAATTAATAGTTTGCAACATTTTAATGATTTGTTTATTTTTCCAAAAAAATTTGCTTATATTTTTCGAAAAATTTCGGTGTTTTTTTTTTATAAATAAAATAAATTATGAAAATATTATTTAAAATAAGAAAAGAAATAAAATAAAATAATTATTTATAAATAAAATAAGCTAATTTTTTTCGAAATTTTTAAAGAAAGAACATATTATTTTTGGTTTGTTTTTTAGAAATACATATTTTTTATAAAAATAAATTGAATTTTTTTGTTATTCGAATGTTGAAAATTTTGAACTTTTGAAAAATGTGAATAAAAAAGTGAATAATAATAATAATAATTTTTTAAATAATTTTAGTTAGTTAGTATTTTTAATTTTTATTTTTAGTTAGTTTATTTATATTGTTTTTTTTTTATGAAAAAAATTAAATTTTTAAAATTAAATTTTATTTAATTAACTTTTTTTCGTCGAACTTGTTTTAAAATTTTCGATATACATATATATTTAATAATATATTTTATTAACGACGACTTCTAAGAATTTTGAAAATTTCAAAATTTTTATTCGAAATTTTTCAAGTTGAACGAAGGATTGATTATATAATATTTTAAAGTTTTAAAGTTTAAACTGTTTTTGCTTTATCCCATTTTGTTGCTGGGAGCTGCTGTCTGTCTGTGTTTTATAAATTTTAAATTTTGCGAACGAAGTAAAAAAAATTTCCTTCCTACCCTGGAAGCTTGCATGATAAAACAGTTTTATGTGGCATGGTAATGCATCATATTGTCGATATAGCAGATTAAATTTTGTCCATAATGCAGTTCGAATAGAATTCCGATTTAATAAAATTTACAAAAAAAAAAAAAAATATTGATTTTTTTATGTATCAGAATTTTGATCTAATTTTTCCTACCCTGAGAATAATGTTTATGATAAAGCAGATTATCGATAACACAGTTTATATGATAAAACAGTTTAATGTCTTATTTAGATTAATTTTTTGCAGCGAAAGAAGAAAATCTGAAAATTTCCTGAACATATAAAAACACATGAAAAAAGTTTTTATTATCATGGTAATACAGCGCGATGTTGAATAGCAGATTATCGATAACGCAGTTTATACGATAAACTAATCAAAAATGAATAAATTAAAATCGATAATGCAGTTAAGGTCTTTCTTTGTGATTATTTTTTGCTTTTTTGATTTTTCGTACGTACCCCACTCACCCCTGAGAAAAAAATTTTGTTACGAAAATACAGTTTTATGATAATACAGTTCCAATTTTAATACAATATTAATAAGATAAAAAATATTTAAATGAAAATGGATAATGCAGTTTTCAAATTTAATAAAAAAAAATCTCGCAAAAATTTTAAATTTTTCTGAAAATTTTTAAAATTTTTGATCGAATTTTTTCGTACCCTGAGAAAAAGATAAAACAGTTTTGATAATACAGTTAATATAGATAAAACAGTTTTTGATAATACAGTTTCCAGTGGTAAAACAGTTTTCACCATTATGATAATACAGTTCATGTCGATAAAGCAGATTATCGGTATAGCAGTAAATTTCGTCTGCGTAACTTTTGTGTCGATAATGCAGTTTCAAACCGAATAACGGTTTTTGTGGTGAGTTTCCGAAACTCACCACACTAGCCGTGGTGAGTTTCTTTTGAACTCACCCACACCGTGGTGAATTTCGGAAAAACTCACCACACCTCTCTCTCATTTTTTTTTCTCTCTCTCGCTCGCGCTCTCAATTTTAAAAAATTTATTTTTCTCAAAAATCCAGACCCCCTCTTTTTAAAAAAGGCCCGGATTCCCGGTAAAGTCAAAAACGGGGCCCGCGCAGCCAACCCACCTCAGAAAAAAGAAGGTGGGTGCGCCAGGGGAGGCTGCGGGAGGATTTTTTTTTGCTATTTTTAAACTGAAAGCCACACATCGGACACCGTCCCGCAACTACGGCGGAATCCGACTGGCAGACAGGCAGCAACACGAGAAATCCCCAAAAGTGATAACCGGCGTACATTTTTTTTGCAATTTATACAAATTTTAAAATAAAACTGAATGAGAATTATAAGCTGGTTTGCAAATTTGCTAAAAATAACCGGAAGCGCGCATGCGCAATACATTTGCAGTGATGCCAAGATGGTAGAAAAAGGAGTCGACATTTACGGGGTTGCCAGATTGTTTGGGAATATTTAAGACAAAGCCGAGTGAGAATTTTTGACGGCGGTAAAAATGTTGACGGCGGCGGCAAATAAAAAATTCTATCTGTCCATCCGTCCGTCCTTCCGTTCGTTTCCATCCGTCTGTCTGTCCGTAGTTCCGTCCGTCCGTCCGTCTGTCCATCCGCCTGCCCATCCGTCTGTCTGTCTGTCTGGCTATCCATCCGTCCGTCTGTTCGTCTCTTCACGATTCCGTCTGTCTGTGCGTCCGTCCATCCGTCCGTCTGTCCATCCGCCTGTGCATCCGTCCGTCTGTTCGTCTCTCTTCACAATTCCGTCTGTCTGTACGTCCATCTGTCTGTGCGTCCGTCTGTCTGTTTCGTCTGTCTGTCAGTAGGTCCTTCTGTGTGTCCGTAGGTCTGTCTGTCCATCCGTCTGTCCATATCTGTCTGTCGTCCGTCTGTCTGTCCGTCTGTCCGTATAGGTCCGTAGGTCCGTCCGTCTGTCTGCTCGTTTCCATCCCGTCCGTCTGTTCGTCTCTTCACAATTCCGTCCGTCTGTCTGTGCGTCCATCAGTCTGTCCATCCATCTATCTGTCTGTCCGTCTGTCAGTCCGTCGGTCCTTCTGATTGTCCGTAGGTCTGTCTATCCATCCGTCTGTACGTAGTCTGTCCATCCGTCTGTCTGTCCGCAGGTCTGTCTGTCGTCCGTCTGTCTGTCTATCGTTCGTCTGTCCATCCGTCCGTCTGTCTGTTCGTCACCATCCGTCTGTCTGTCCGTAGGTCCTTCCGTGTGTCCATAGGTCTGTCTGACTGTCCATCCGTCTGTCCGTCCGTCCGTCTTTCTGTCCATCTGTCCTTCAGTCTGTCCATCTGTCCGTCCGTCTGTCTGTTCGTTTCCATCCGTCTGTCCATAGGTCCTTCCGTTCGTTTCCATCCGTCTTTCTTCTGTCTGTCTGTTCGTTTGTATGTTCTGGTACGCACGCTCACGTACAAAACAACAATAATTGAACAGATCCCAATGAAATATTTTTATTTGCTTTATATTATATTAGTCCTTTCAAAAATCAGCAATACCGGTTCAATTTAATAAAAAGATGCAGAAGACAGAAAAAATATAGCTAATTTCGATTCCATTAAGTTTTCGCGTTATATTATTTGAAAAAACTTTTTAAAACTAGCTTCTTTTTTTACTCGTTGCGCTTTGCTGCAAAAAACATTTTCCTTCCTCACTCAGACCAAGAGATCTCGAAGAAATTTTACAAATCACCAAACGTGTGTGTGTTGTATTAAAAAAATTTATGCATTGGATGGATGGACGGACATTTTTCCCCGTTCTAAAATTTTATATAATATTTTTGCATTACGCACACATTTTTTGTCAAGTAAAACTTTTCGGAACCAAATTTTAGTTCGATTATTTATTTCTTCCTTTGTATGGGGGTATTCCTCCTCCCTCTGGTCCTATCGGTTCCACATTTCATTCCTTGAGAAAAAGTGATTTATTTGAAAACTCTTGTTGTTGTAATAGTTCTTTTTTTGAATCATTATCTTTTTGCGTGGTATTTATGGGGGGGATATCATCGCCTCCCTAGTCCGATCCGTCCTTTATTTTGGTCAGTAAAAGAGATCCGTGGGAGGGGAAGTAAAATTGGAACCAATTTCTCCCGCTTTTACAGTTCTTTTAGATATACGATAATTAAAATATTTGCTTTGTATGGGAGTACCTTTCCCCTTGATCCTCTACCTGTCCTATTTTTTGATATGGTACATATACAACAAATTCTTGAGAAAGAAAAAGTGTTTGTGGGGATTTTTTTAGATATTGAATATTCAAAATTTTTTTTGTATTTGGGATACCTCTTCCCGTGATCCTATCCGCCCTTCATTCTATTCAGTAAAAAATCAGTTGTTAGTTAATTGGGCCAAATTTGAAATTTCTCGCTATATTTTTTGTACAGTTTTTTATATATTCATTCGATAATCAAAATTTGCTTTGTATAGGGATGGGAGTGGGGTACCTCCTCTCTCCGGTCCCTGTTGAATTTTTTATGCCTTTCGGGAAATGTGAAGCGTTAATTAATTTCGAATGTGGGAGGAGGAACATATAAGAAAAATAAATTAATAATACACACCCACCCGGCTATAAATGGGGCGGCGGGTCTATTTCGAAATTTGAAAAATCAAAATTTAGAAAAATTAGCTATTTTTTCCGTTACTTTTTTTACCTATATCTATAGGAGGTTCAAAATATCGGAAAATGATCTGCGTGGCAACTAGGTCCATAGCTGCCTAGAAGCGTCGGAACAAGTTTTCGCCCGCCCATATCTCGGAAAATAATGGCCCAATCGAATTTATGTCTTCAAATGAAAAATCGGAAATTTTTTGTAATCAATCAGTGCCAGAATACATAACCAAGTCCATAGGTCTCATAAGGGGTTCAAAATATTTGAAAAATTATGTTTTTTTGCCTATAACTCAAGAATTAATGGTCCGATTCAATTCATGTCTTCAGCACATAAATCCGCTTAATTTATTGAAATTTATCTGTGAAAAAATTAAGTCCCTAATTGTAGAGATTCTTAAAAAAATAGACAAAATCTGAAAAAATTTTTAGGTTCCGTTTGTTTTTTATTAATATCTGAGCCATTTATGAACCAATTTCCCTGCTATTTCAATAGCAAAATTCTCGAAAACATTTTCAATCGTAATGATATACATATAAAATATATATATGTTGACTATAATAAATAGGTCGGTCTTATTTATACCCCATCTGGACCTAGTCTCAAATGAGGTTTAAAATGACGCCGCCCGTTAACGTTAATTTTATTTAAACGCCGTTGTTTTATTTTATCATCTACTTTGTACTATGGCTCTCAGTTGAAAATTGATTTTTTGCTGGTGTGGAAAGGAAAGAAAAACGGAGAGTGTCTGTCACAGTTTGGCAAAAAAAATGTTTTTTTAAATTAATTGTTAAACGAAAAAACGTTAATTTGATAAATAACTACCATAAATTTACATTCCAAACAAAAAGGGAGCAGTTTAAAAATTGCAGAAAAAGTAAAAAATTTAAGATAAATTCGTGTTTTTTTTGTTTAAAAAAAGTGACCTTAAAGAAAAAAAAAATTGGCAAAAAATGGAGAGAGAGAAAAAAATGACGTGCAAAAAAGTGTTGTTTTATTAAAAAAAAGAAAGAAAAAGAAGTGTTTATTAATTATTTAATTTGTGTTGAAATAGTTTTATTGTTAATTGTATTAGAATTTGTTTATTATTATGTTTTTGTTTATTAAATTTAATTGCTTAAATTGCTTCTCTTCCCTTCCTTCATTACATGTTTTATGATTGTTGAACATATCTGTGTTTATTTGTTTTTAAGCCTTTTTTTTCTGGGAAACACATATCTGTTTTTGTTTGACTAATGTTTTTAAAGGGTGTTTTTTGTATGTGCTCTCTCTCTCTTCTGTCTTTCTGATAAGATGAGTGTCTGTCTGTCTGTCTCCATCCCATTATGAATGACTCACAAACAAAAAAATGAATTTATGGAGAATTTTCAAGTGTTATTTTTTAAAATTAATTAATTAATTTGTAATTGTTTTTGGTTATTGAAAAAGTAGAAGAAAGAGTATTGCAATTTTGTGTAATAATTCTTGGAAAAGAAATAAAATGGTGTTCTTTTTGACAAGTGTTTCTTATTAGCAAATAAAGGCTGCCAGATGTTTAATTTAAAACAATTCAGAGTTTTATTAAGTTTTATTATTGTTTTTGGAAATTATAAATAAATTTTTGAAGCAAATTATAATTTTATAAAATTTATTTAATATTTTTGTGTGAAAAAATAATAGAAATAAATGTGTTTTATCACTAATGATTTTTTACGTCAAATCCTCTTTTCTATCTGGCATCCTTGTAAAAATGTTGACATTTTATCGCATTTTTTTTTGCTCTCTTCATAAAAATTCTTATTGGAAATGGAGTCGACAGAGAGAAAATGACAGAATATGCAAGAAATACCCTCGCAAAAGACAAATAGTAAATTTTAATGTTTAATCAAAAAGCCAAAGAGAATAAGTGAAAAAATCGAAATTTTAGTCGTGTAACGATTCGTAAACCTGATAGATACCAAAGATTTTAAACTCAGTGGAAAAAGAAAAGTTTATATAAAAAAGAGATTAAAAGAAAGTGTTAATTTATTAAAAAAAATCTATATAAAAAATTATTTTTTCTAGCTTAAAAATTTAATATTGTCCTCAAGTGCTAAAGAGAAAAAATAGAAAAGAAAAAAGTTTGCGTAAAGTTTAAACAAAAAATTTCTGACACCTTTTTAAGGTGTTGGAAATTTTCTCAAGTTTTATATTCTACTACTTCCCCTTCAACTAAAAAAAAACACACACACACATACATACATAAACGCTCAAAAATATCCAAAATTTACAAAGAAAATTGTTACATTTTTTCTCAAATAAAATACAAATAACTCATCATCATGGAGAATTTAATTCCTATTGTTAATAAGCTACAGGATGCCTTTACCCAATTGGGCGTTCACATGCAGCTTGATCTGCCCCAGATTGCGGTAGTTGGTGGTCAATCGGCCGGTAAAAGTTCTGTGCTGGAAAACTTTGTGGGCAAGTAAGTATTCAAGTTAAAGAAAAAACCTTTATGCAACTAGGATATTGAATTTTTTTCTTGCTTCATGTTCCATAAAATAATCAATGTTTCTTCTTCACTTTAGACTCCGCCCCCATTTTTTTTTATCCCCAACATTTTTTTGTTGTAGTTTTCCCTTTTATGCTTTTGTTGCTTGTTTGTGTTGTTTTTTCTAAGCCAATGCCATCAAATGGAAATGAAAATATTATCAGAGGAGCTCTATTAAATATTTGTTTGGTGAAAAATCAATGGCAATTTTCTTGCTGAATCTTGAATGTTATTTTTTTTTTTCATCGTTTATCTATCATCTCTTTCAATGTTCTTGTGTCACTACTTGACATTTTCTTTTCGTTTAGCAGAGATGCCAGATGGTTGAAAATTAATAGTGCTCTCATGTTAATCGTTAATATGAGATTTTTTTTAAAGGAAATTTAAATTTTAAATAAAGTTTAATTACTGATCAATATTTTAATTAATTTATCGATTATTTTTATATATTTTAAAGTTTTTTTTTTGTGGAAAATTTTGTTACAATTTATTGGAAACTTTTATTTTCAAACAATTTTTTATAATCGAGTATTTAAAAATCAACGTCAAAATATTGATTTTTTATCCATAACATAAAATTGTGGGACCTTAAGGAAGCCATTACATAAAATTGTAGACCCTTTAGAAAGCTTTCAAAAAAGGTAGATTTTTTAAAAGAATTTTTCGCATGTAAAATCAAATAAAAATGTTTTAGTCGTTCAAGTCGAACTATGCAATACCCTACATCGAAGATAAAAATTGATTTATCGAATATTTTTATATATTTTAAAGTTTTTTTTGTGGAAAATTTTGTTACAATTTATTGGAAACTTGTATTTTCAAACAATTTCTTATAATCGAGTATTTAAAAATCAACGTTAAAATATTGATTTTTTTATCCATAACATAAAGTTGTGGGACCTTAAGGAAGCCATTACATAATATGTTAGGACCTTAAGGAAGCTTTTAAAACAGGTAGAATTTTTAAAAGAATTTGTTCGGTTTTGTTAACAATTTTTCCAATTTTTTATAAAATCAAATAAAAATGTTTCAGTCGGTCAAGCCGAACATGTAATATCCTACATCAAAAATCAAAATATTGATGTTTTTTATGTTATGACATAAATTTATAGGACCTTTAAGAGATGAATTCATTAAAAATATCTCAAGGAAGCTTTCAAAAAAGTAGATTTTTTAAAAGATTTTATTTTGTTAAGAATTTTTCTCATTAAAAAAGAACTAAAAGAACAAAACGTTCTTTCAAGTCGTTCAAGCCGAACTATGCAATACCCTATATCAAAAATCAAAATATTGATTTTTTATGTTATGACATAAATTTATAGGACCTTTAAGAGATGAATTCATTAAAAATATATCTTTTCAAATGTATCTCAAGGAAGCTTTCAAAAAAGATTTTTTAAAGATTTTCTTTTATTTTGTTAAGAATTTTTCTCATTTAAAAAGAACTAAAATAACGTTTTAGTCGTTCAAGCCGAACTCTACAATACCCTACATCAAAAAACAAAATATTGATGATTTTTTTTTATGTTATGACATAAATTTATAGGACCTTTTAGAGTTGAATTCATTAAAAATATATATCTTTTCAAATGTATCACAAGGAAGCTTTCAAAAAAATAAGATTTTTTAAAAGAATTTGATTTTGTTAAGAATTTTTCTCATATCAAAAAGTAAGAATGTTTTAGTCGGTCAAGCCCGACCATGTAATACCCTACAGTAGTTTTCTGATTTATGTTCAAGTGTTTGATTTTCTAATTACTTTTAAGTATATTACATTATTGTGAAACTAACATGTGAAATTTATTCGTTTTAAAGTGATTTTTTGTGAGGGATTAAATGGGAGATACATGAAATTTTAGTCCATTTTTGCTTATATTTATCTTAATTTAAGCAATTATGTGAGATTTATGCTTTATATCTAGAACTTTTACGAGTTTAATCCCTCATCCCGGAAGGACATTTGTAAGGAGTTCACATGTCATATTGGTCCAAATATGGTCAATCTATAGGCATTATTCTTGGGCCAAAATAATAATATATACTAAATTTTATCAAGATATCTTAAAATTTTATGTAGAGTCGACTCAGAAAGTGATTCTAAAACGAGCGGTATAGTAAATTGTGGAAGTAACGCTGTACGTTAGAAAAATCAGCTTAGACGTATAATAATCCCAGCACGTCCGTATAACAATTTTAAATTAAGAACTAGCTCTTTTTAGAGAAGCATAACTTCTTTTAGCCTTTTTACAAAATTATTATTTCTTAATGAATGAAATTAATTAAATCTCATTTATATTTAAATCCAACTGGACAATGAAATGTTATAGTTTTCTTTTAAAAATTTAAATTCTATACTTTCTACTGAATCGATATTGATTGATTAATTGATTTTGCAAAATTTTTAGTCATAGATTCACAATTCTTCATCGTATCGATATTGATTTATTTTATCATTTTTTCAAGTATCATTGACTTTTGTTAATATGTTCTTAAAAAAACGAGTTATACTAACGCCAAAATGTCTATGTTTTAGTTTTCATATCCAAAATTTTATTTTTAGTATAAAAGAAAATAAATTAAATTCAAATTTATTACTTTTTTTGTAAATTAAAACGATTCATATAAAATTAATTTTGGCTTAATGCCCAATTCTTTACTTGTCCTAGTTTTATCGAAAAAAAATTCTGAAGCGACAAGAACTTGCAAGATTTTATTGATTTAATTTAATTTTTTGTTGAAGAAACATAATAATGAATTGCGGATCCAGCTTTATGCAAAAGAAGTTGCTTATTATTTTATTACGAAAATCAAATATCAGTGTTGAACTTATTTCAAAACTTAAAAAAACAATTAAGAGAATAAAGCAAAATCCTTCAAATTCGAAATGTCCAGAAATTAAAGCTTCTGGTTCAAATTTCTATAAAAAGAAGGAATCATCCAAGATAATGTTTAAATATATTTTTGCATCAAATCGAAATCTGAATTAATTAAGCTTTGTCCGTCCGTCTATTTGTTGGCACTCTCACATCCATAATAATTAAAAGAGCTCAATAAATTGTCCTAATAAGTTCCCTATTTAAAGCCAGTAAAGTCGGTTTAGTATATTAAAAGATGTAGACCGAAATCTAAGATCAATGAAATTGCAATGAAATTTTACCGTGGAACAAGCAATATGTATCCCATTACTATTCGGTTCAGTAGAAAAAATATTAAAGCCAAGAATATCAGTAAGGTTTCTCGTTAAGGTTTCTTTTTTATATATTGTATGTGTTTGTGAGTGTACATGTGGTTCCTTAACTGTATGTACGAAACAACCAATTTAGGGGTTCAAAGATTTGGCAAAGACGAATATAGTATTCTTACTTGTTTTAATTAAATTCATTTCAAAAAATTCTTAAATATATTGCTGCGCTGTCAAAAATTCTCCAATACGCTTTTTCTTAAAAAAAAATCGATCTGGTAATCTTGTTTTCAATAGTATTTTTCATGTTCATTGATTATACCCCTCTGTGCTCTTGTTTATAACTTGCGCTCTCTAAACTCTCAATTGATGATTGTTTTAGTAATGTTGTTGGTATTTTTGTCCTTTAAACAAAGTTAACGTTATTTTTTTGTTGTTGGTTGCTTTTTGTTTCTTTTATTACGAGAGGGGTTTCCATAATAAAAAAGAAGAGTGTTTTTTATTTTAAATGTAATTAACAAGAGAGAGTTTTAATTAAATTATCTTTTAATTATTGAAAAAGAAAAATAACAGTGTTTTTATCTTAAATGACTAATTTGAAGTAGAATTTATGAATTAAAATAGACA
Organism: Cochliomyia hominivorax; assembly: GCA_004302925.2. Taxonomy (NCBI): domain Eukaryota; kingdom Metazoa; phylum Arthropoda; class Insecta; order Diptera; family Calliphoridae; genus Cochliomyia; species Cochliomyia hominivorax. Next base: position 87,417,492 of record PYHX02000495.1, on the reverse strand, counting down.
TTTTTATTATTAAAAATGCTAAAAAGAATTTATTTTTAGTTTTTGTTTGTGATAAATTTTAGGCTTGTTTTTTAAAAGGTAATTTAATTCAAACAAGTTTTACACGTTTCCAAATTTAGATCAATAGAAAATAAATTCGTATTTATAATTTTTTTAGAGATTATTTGTTTTATTTTTATTTAAATTATATTTTTCTTAATTTCTTTATTATATTATATTTTAGCTTTATTAGGAAACACCCATAAATATGGCCTACACCACCGTGGGCTATTATGAGTTTGTGCTGATGTTTGTAAAATACAGAAAAAGACAGTTTTACTATAATATTCGACTCAAAATCACTTTCTAAATCAATTTAAGGTTATTCGTCCGTGCGACTGGCTGTCTATGTAAATGTTGTGAACACAGTAAAGCTTGCAGTTTTTTAGATATCTGGATAATATTGTGTACATATTATATTTTGGTCCAATGACAAAGTCTATTGAGATTGATCATGTTCGGTACAATATTTCAAGTAGCTCCCATAAAAGTTTCCTCTCAGAATGTGTTTTTAAGTTCATAAAAGTCCTAAATATAAAGCAATTTTAAAAAATTTGTACAGTAATTAGTATTATGAAATACCAAAGCGATATGCCAAATTATGCGAGGATCAGTCCATTGTTTCTCATAGGTCTTATACAAGCCCGCTTCCAAATATCACTTTGAAGGGCATAAATCTCACATATTCGTTGGTATTGTATTGCTAATGCGATGTGAAAAATTATACGAGGATTAGTTCATAAATTCTTGTAGCACCCATTTCACAATCCCCACCAACAAACATTCATTTTAAAAAAGTAGAAATTTCACATAAACGTTAGTTTCACAATAGTGTACTGCACCCTTGTTTTTTATATAATTTTGTATCTTTTTGAAATATTCTTGTTTTAACGGTCTTTCATTATTTTCCGCAACTTCCATTTATAAACAACATTTTGGTGTAGGGTATTATATGGTCGGGCTTGATTGACTATTTCATTCTTACTTGTTTTTTTTGCATATTTTTTATCTTTTTCATTGAAATATATTTTTGTTTTGTCTGGTTACCCTTTTTTATTTATCTTGTTTTGTATTTTTGTTGTATAGTTATTTATATTTTGACAGTAGTATAGTAAATTTGTTGTAATTGTTATTTTCTCTGTGTGTTTTTTTTATAAAAAAAGAACAAAAACAACAAGCATTAAAAGGCTAAAGAGGAATACAAGAAAATTCCAATATTTTCCAAGTATACCTACAAATTTGAAAAAAAGAACATTTTCAAAATTTATTTTATTTTGATTTTTAGTCTTTAAAACGTTTAATAAAATATTTTGTTTTTCAATAATTTTTAAATTTGTTATAAATTTTTTACATTTTCGTATTAATCAATCAGTTTTCTTTTTATTTATTTAGTTTTCTTTCTTTTTGCATTTTTTTCTTATCAATTTAATTTAACTTCATTCATAATTTCTTGTTTTTTCTTAAAAATACAGAGTTTTATTTAACTTAGAGAGTTTCTTACTATTTTTACTCTCTCCCTCTCTTATTGAAAAGTTTCAATTTCAAACATCCGTTTCCTTTTGTCATGTAACTGTGTAGCCCTCCACTGTTACTTTTTTTCTGCTAAGTGTTGTAAAATCTCTGCTGTTATTTACAAATATTTGTACACACTTGCTATTAAATGACAGAGAGAGAGAGCAGACCAGTAAAGAAGGGAGTGAGTGTAGGATAGAGGGTGCCTCAAAGAAAAACATGAAAATACAGTTACATTTTTTTGATATATATAGGGAGAAAAACAAAACAAAGGGGGAGTAATTTGTGTTGTTTTTTTTTTGTTTCTCTCTATAGACACTTTTTTTGCTTTTTTTTTTCTTTGCTGTAATTGGTTTTTGTTATATTTAAGTGGTTGTAATCAATTAGGGTTGCTGTAGGGTTGTATTTTTTAGTATTCTATTGACAGAAAAGGCTTTTTTATAAGAAAAATGTGTAATTTAATAAAAATTGAAGATTTTCTTAATATATTTAATATGAAAATTTATAAAATTTAATAAATTTTTTATTTTTTTAAGCAAAACGTCAAAAAACCTTTAATATTTTAATTGTTACCCCTTTTAATTACTAATTTTAACTATTTTCATTTGAGAGGGTACAGCTACTGTGATTTATTTTTATTTCTTGTCTTTTTCTTTTTTTCTAAATCCAAACTAAAAATACTTATTTTATCATCCCCTCGTTTTCTAATATTGAAATCATATGCTTTTTCACCATTTCTATTTTTCCTTTTACACCTCCTCCTTTTGTCTGCTGGATAGTAAGACTCTAAGTAATTCATTCATATGTCCATACCTCACCTTCCTCTGTTCTTAGACAAAAATCGATATAAAATTTTTACAAATTATTTACTTTTTTACTATTTTTATGCTAAATTTAGAGAGAGAGAGAGACACTTTTGACATTTACTTTGAAAGAATGCAAGAACTTTTTATGTAAAATAATTTTAGCAAAAACAATTTTAGGAAAAAAATTAAACTTTTTTATAAAAAGAACTTTTTTTGAAGACATTTGATATTTTTGATATGTTAGAAAAATATTGAAATTAATATTAAAAATTTTCGGAATTGAAAAAAAAATTAAAATTAATTAACAAAAATTTTTAATATATTAAAAAATTATTGAAAATTGAAAATTTTTTGTTTAGAATTTTTTCTTGAAGTCGCCAATTTTAAAGTTATTATGACATTTTCTTAATTTAACATTGAACCGCCTGGGTGATGTTTTAATTTTTGAGTCTGTGTGAATGTTTTTTTCAAAATTTTTTGCATGATTTTAATTAAAAGTTAATTTAACAAATTTCTAGTTATTGTTAAACTTTTAAACACGCAATATTTGTTGTTATTTTTTTTTACAACATCTATATTTGTATAAAATTTCAATTTCAATCTTGAAGCAGATAAATGCTTCTGCTTTTGCAAAATGACTCAAATAATTTGCGGTTTGGTTTTTATTTTATTTTTTAATAAAAATACATAAATGAGACATTTTTTTTAAAGGAATACAAAAGTATCATGTTTTTAACCAAAGAATGTGAATTATTGTTTACAAATTAAACTGGATTTTATAATAAAAATACAATTTTTTCAAAATATTTTTTTTCAAAATTGTTAATTATTTTTAAAGAAAAATCCAAAATTTTAAAGTAAAATTTTGAATTTCTAATTTTTATGAAATTAATTTCAGAATTTTCGATAAAACAATTTTTATTACATAAAAAATATTTTTACATAAATTTCTAAATTTTAAATAAATTAAAAAAAAATAATTTTAGTTCTTAATTTCCAACTTTTCGAATTACTTTTAACTTAGAAAAATGTTTTTCAATTTTATATAAAATCGTTTTTTTAGAAATATCCATAGTTTTATTAAATTTTTAAGCTATTTTCATTTTCGAATTTTTCGAACTTAATTTCGAATTTTGTTTACTTTTCTAAAACAGTTTGAAATTTAATATTTTGCAACATTTTAATGATTCTGTTTATTATTTAAAAAAAAATTTGCTCAATTTTAAGTTAAAATTTTTTTTCGAACTTAATTTCGAAATTTTCGCATAATAATAAATTATGAAAATATTTCATTTTTTAGAGAAAAAAGACATTTCCACAATATTTTGTTTACATTTTCTGCAAAATTTTATATAAAAATTATTTCGCTTTCAATTTCGAAATTTTCGAATTTCAATAAAATACAAGAACATTTTCTTTGTTTAGAAATAGGACATTTTCATAAAAATTATAACAAAATTTTAAGAAAAAAATTAAAATTTTTTGTTATTTTGAATTTTCGAAATTAATTTCGAAAATTTTTGAACTTGTGAAATATGTAAAAAAAGTCTTTCAACAGGAAATAGAGACATTTTTATATAAAATTTAGTATTTTTTTAGAGAATTCAAAGAATGTTTTTTTAGGTTTCGAATTTTTCGTACTTCGAATTTTTAAAATTGGTAGAAATAAAAATTTTCTAACTTTTTAATCAAATATGTTTAGTTTTCTAAAATGAATGAATATGAAATGAATGACATCATCTAACAAATTTTAGTTCAATTTTAGTTTCAAACTTAATTTCGAAATTTTCGAAGTTCAATAAAATATGAAAATATATATATTTTATTACGATTAAGACGTTTTAATATAAATTATTTAAAATTTTCTAAGTACCTTGATTTATTTTGTTATTTCGAGTTTTCGAAATTAATTTCGAAAAATTTCGAACTTGTGAAAAATGTGAAATAATAAATTAATATCAAATGGAGGCGTTTTTTATATAAATTTTAGCGTTTTTTATGAATTTTATTTATTTTTAGAGCTTCGAATTTTTAAACTTAATTTCGAAAAATTTCGAACATTAATAAAATGTGTAAAAAGTAATTTTACAACAATCGGAAATATTTTTATATAAATTTCAGCATTTTTTAATGAATTTCAGTTATTTTTGGATTATCGAACTTAATTTCGAAAATTTTCGGACATTAGTAAAATCTGTAAAAATTCATTTCACAACAATTGGAAATATTTTTATATAAATTTCAGCGTTTTTTTATGAATTTCGGTTATTTTTTTAATTTTGAATTTTTCGAACTTAAATTCGAAAATTTTCCAACATATCTAAATATTAAATAATTGAATTTTATAGACTTTTAAATTGATTTTTGTTAAAAATTTAAGTTTTTAAAAGAAAATTTCTGAATTTAAATTCTTTTTTATATTTCTCTTTGATTTTTTTTGTATTAAGTTGTTTTTGAGGTTAATTATGCAATCTTTAGTTTCTAATACTTGTTAATTATATAATTCATTGCATTAAACTGAATTTGTTAACAAAAGTATTAAGCATGTAAAACTGGGTCATTAACATTTATGTAACTTTAACATTAAACTTATTTGAGAGAGAGAGAGAGAAACCTTCCTTATGCTCTTGTTCTCTTCAAAAAGGAATATTGTTATTTAACTAGTGTTTTGTTGTAACTCTCTTTTAGTACTAAAAATCTCTCTTTATTGTTTATTTTAAATAAGGAAAATTTTCAATGAGTCTAGTATGAAATTTTTGTTTGGTACACAACATTTCAATGCATTTTTGCATTTAAAGGTCATTGCTTTATTTAGTTACAGACTAAATTGGGGGCTTTTTTTCTTCTAGCAAAAATTCTGTTTTGTTGCATAATAAAATCAAAAATTTCTCTTTTTTTATGTTGGAAATTTGAAAATAATATAAAATTAATTAAATTAATCATAAATTACTGAAAGTTTAAGTTTATTTAAGACAACTGACTCACCCTCTTTGTTGAACTAAACGTAAAGTCATGTTTATTTTAAATACAAATGTTGTCAGTCACAATCCATAATAATAAAATTCAAATTAAGAAATAATTAAATACAAAAAAGAATGGAGAAGATTATTAACTAATTAAAAAATTTAATAAAAAATAGTTTTAACAATTTATTTATTCAATTGTGCCCTTATAGATTACTAATAGACTCAATAGACTAGAAAGCTTCATAAGTTCCTAAACTGTATTAGAAAAATATTAAAAATAAAATTTTTTTACATTTATATTTTCACCTAAAAATTTAACAAAAAATTCGAAAATTTTGAACTTAATTTCGTAAATTTTACTTATGTTAAAAATAACAAAAAATACCATTCTTAAAAATTCTTTTAATTTTTATAATTTTTTACCAAAAACGATCAAAAATTTTTCATTTCGCATTTTTCGAACTTAATATCTAAAAATTTTTAAAATGCTAAAAATAACCAAAAAATTAAATTTTTCATAATTTTTATCATTTTCTACCAAAAATTATACAAATTTTCAATTTCGAATTTAATCTCGAAAATCTTAAAATTGTTTCAAATAAGTAAAATGTATCTTTTTTCTTTAATTTCTTTAATTTTTATCATTTTCTTACAAAATTTATCTAAAATTTCAATTTCGAAAATTTTTTAAATGCTTAAAATATCAAAAATTTACACTTTTATATAAAATTTAAATAATTTTTTCTATTATTAAGATCGAAATTTTAAATTTTGAATTTTTCGAACTTAATTTCGAAAATTTTTAAAATGCTAAAAATAACAAACATATACAATTTTATATAAAATTTTATTAATTTTTATCATTTGCTACAAAAATCATCAAAATTTTTGATTTCGAATTTTTCGAAATTAATTTCAAAAAATTTTAATCTTGATACAAATATAATTAAGCTACAGTTTTAATAAATTTTTATGAATTTTTATCATTTTCTTTCGAAAATTGTAAAAAATTAGAATTTCGAATTTTTCAAACTTAATTTTGAAAATGTTTAAACTTCGTAAAATGCAAAAATTTTTATTTTTTTTTTTAATTCCATAAATTTTTATTATTTTCTGTTAAAAATATTCATCATATTCTATTATTTTCAATTTCGAATTTTTCAAACTTAATTTCGAAAATTTTAAAATTATTCAAAATAATTTAAAAACATTTTTTATATAAAAATCCATTAAACTTTATAACTTTTATAAAAATTTATAAAATTTTTCTTGTTTAAAAATTTTCGAACTTAATTTCGAAGTATTCGCATAATGTTAAAATAGCTAAAAATAATTTTTTTCTTTAAAAATTTAAAATTCTTAATCAAAAAATACAAATTTGGTCTGTCTCAATTTCGAACATAATTTCGAAAATTTTCGAACATTATAAAAATTGCTGAAAATGAATTTTCAGTTTCGAAATTTTTCGAACTCAATTTTAAAAATGTTCGATCATTATAAAAGTTGCAGAAAATGAATTTAAGTAAATAAAAGTAGTTTTTTATTAAAATTTGTCATATTTTAAATAACTAATTGGAATTTTTATTTTCGAACTTAATTTCGAAAATTTTCAAACAATATATAAATTGTAGAAAATTAATTTTAAGTAAATAAAAATTGTGTTTTTGTTTAAAATTTTCATATTTTTAAATAAAATTTGGACTTTGCAGTTTCGAAATTTTTCGAACTTAATTTCGAAAATTTTCGAACATTATAAAAATTTCAGAAAATGAATTTAAGTAAATAAAAATTGTTTTTTTTTTTGTTTAAAATTTTCATATTTTTAAATAAAAGTTCGAAATTTTTCGAACATTAATAAAATTGTAGAAAACGAATTTAAGTAAATAAAAATAGTTTTTTAATTAAAAATTTTCATAATTCTGACCAAAACGAAAACTATAATTTTATTGTAGTTGTTGTTGTATTTATTTCATTACGCTTATAAATTATCTTATCTTTATTAATATATTTATAATCATATAATTGACTGTTTTTATTTTTTTTTTTTTTGTTTAGTTAAGATATGAAAATACAAAAATAATAATTTAAAAATTTTGGTTAAATAATAAATTTTGACCAAAAAAAAAATAAATAAATAAATTAAATCAAATTTTATATAAAATTTATAAAATATTTAAGTAAACATGAACCTGTGTTTGTTTGGATTTTTACTTAAGTGTTTACAGCATGATCCAAATATAGGAGAAGGGGGGAGGGGTACCTCCTCCTCCTACAAAGCATATTGTTCATCGAATATTTGAAACACTTTAACAGCACTACCAAACACTTTCTGAAGGAACTGCTTTATTGGACAAAATGTTGGAGGGATAGGAGCAGGAGGAGGGGTACCGCCTATACAAAGCAAATAATGATTATGGAATATCTGAAAACTATAACAGGGAAATTTCTAAAATATGGTCGCCATTATTTTTTCAAGAAAACGGTTTAAGTGGACAAAATGTTGTACGGTTAGGAAGGGGTAGCTCCCAAACAATTCAAATATTTAATACAATTTCAGAACGTACACGTTCAGTGGGATTTAGCAAAATGCCCGTAGCATGAAAATTTTTTTAAAACACGTTGTGTTTTCTAGAATTTCTTTCGAGATCTTGGATTGAGGAGAATTTTTGTGCTGCAAAGCGCACCGGGTAAAATATATATTTTTTGAAATAAAAAATATATCTTTATTTATTAAAATTAAATTTTCCTTCTTTGTTTTTGTTTCTTTTGTATTTTCTTCTCTCTTTTTTATTTAATTAAAAGATAAGTTTTTTTCTTTCTCTTCTTTTCCTTTGTTTTTGTTTAAATAAGAGATTAATAAACGTATTATTTATTTAAAACCAGCATCTTATTTATGTTTATTGTTGTTGTTGTTGTTGGCTTTTCAAATACTAATATTTAATGTAAATAATGAGAAAAAAAATCATGTTGATATCTTTAACATAATTTTTATAATGCATTTTCTGTTCTGAGGAAGTTAAAATTTTGCTGATAATTATTTTAAATTTATAATGAATTTTGTATTCAAATACATAAAGCAAAATAATATTTGCATATTTTCTTATCAAAAAATATTTATTATAAACTAAATTCAACATAACCTTAAAATAAAATTTTTGATTTTGTTTAGATTCTTGAAAAAAGTTCTAAAGTTTCTTCCTTTAAACAGCTTTTAAATCATCTTTATATTCATAATAAAGCATAACCTTTCAAAATTTATGATTTTTTCATTATAACCTAAAAATGTAAAAATTATAACCTAAAAATTTTGTTATGATATCTTGAGTAATTGATTCTATATCTTCCTACTGACTTCAGCCTGTTAATCTCCTCTTTATTTTTGCTTATTTTCTTATCAAAATATATTCATTAAAACCTAAATTCAACATAACCTTAAAATTAAATTTTTGATTTTGTTTAGACTTTTGTAAAAAGTTCTAAATTTTCTACCTTCAAATAGATTCTAAGTCATCTTTATATTTATAATAAAGCATAACCTTTCAAAATCTATGAATTTTTCATTTTAACCTAAAAATGTTTAACATAACCTCTAAAAATTTGTTATGATATTTTATATATTTTTTATCTCACAGTCCACTTTATTCCGCATTGACATCCTTTTATATCATTATTTTAGTCCTCATTAAATAAGTTCTTTGTTAACATAATGATGATTTGAAAGGGTCCATTCCAGATCATAAGAACTTTTACATTATGCTTCCAGGGTTTCTTTGTCTTCATTAGAGTCCACAGTTTTATTTCCCTAACGAAGGCTTTACTTTAGAACCTTCTGATTTTGTTAGAATGAGTACAACCAATTTCCGCTAACTATTCTAGATTACAAATTGCTTTATGTCTTTATGGTCAAACTATAAAAATATAGTATTTTTTTCAGCCATTTTGAAAACCTCAAGGGCTTTACATGAAGATTCTTCATTATCTGACTCTACTAACTTATGGCTCAATGCTCTTAGGAACCTTCTTAATTAATCTGATTAAAACTTTAGGTTAACAAGAGTCCAACTAAACAAATACATAATCAGTTCTATATAGCAGCATCGCAAATGCCAAGAATTTCTATTTGTATCTATAATTACCTCGATTTCTGAAGCTTCTGTTTATATTGGGCAATTTTCGAGAATATCCCTTAGTCGCTTATGCTCTTTGAAACAAGCTGCAAATTTGAACAGATATTCCAATCAACAAATGACTTATCGAAGTTGTAAAGTTTTCATTTCGTTTCCAGTTCCGGTTCCATAATAAACTGATAATTCTTTTGACTTTCCAGCTAATCTGACAGTTCTGATTTTATAATTCCCTGATGATTGATCCGACAATTCTGATGTCGTAATCCTAGAATTCAGTTGTCACCAGTACATGGTTAAGTGAAATCAGATTCTTTCAGTTTCTATATAATCTGACGGTTGCGATTTCATTATTATTCCCTGATAATCTAAGAGTATTGCTATCGTTCACTGTTTTCAGATAACCTCAGTTCTAAAGTCGTAATCCAAGAATTCGTTTATCGTCAGTACAAGTTTTAGAGACCAAAATTTTCCAGTTTCTGGTAAGAAAAATCCGTTTAGTCAGATTCTTTCCTGTAGGGAACTGTTGTCTGTAACACTTTAAAAAGTCAAGACGGAAAACTATTTTATTTTTAAGATTCCTGTTGTCCCCATTAAGGAACATTAAGATCCCGGTCGTACCATTACCACTACAGAGCTCCACAAGTTGTTCGTGGAATACTTCGGAATGTGCGTTCTTTTTTCGATTTCTGAACATGAATTGTATGATTATCACTTTACCTTTCTCGCCAGGACTTATATCATGTGATTCCCCAAGTTTATAGAGAATTTGAATCTCTTGATGTAGTTCACGTCGGCGATTTTGATGATACAAACTGTGACCTTAAAGCTGAAAATATTGACAACATTCCTCTCTATTCTAAATCTTGGAAAGTGTTCTCTTCCTTGGTTTTTCTGGATTTCTAGAAACATTGATTATTCCAAAAATTGTGTAATTTAACAATTTATTAATTGTATATTTATTCAATTCCAGAGATTTCTTACCCCGTGGTTCAGGTATTGTTACCAGACGTCCCTTGATCTTGCAACTGATCAATGGTATTACTGGTAAGTTTTATTATCTTATTGTATCTTCTTTTCGAAGATCTTTATTAATTTTCCCTTCTTCTCTCCTTTCAGAATATGGCGAATTCTTACATTGTAAAGGTAAAAAATTCACTAGTTTCGATGAAATACGCAAAGAGATTGAAGATGAAACAGATCGTGTCACTGGTAGCAATAAGGGAATTTCCAACATTCCAATCAATTTGCGTGTCTACTCGCCACATGTACTCAATTTGACCCTGATCGATTTACCCGGTCTCACCAAAGTGGCCATCGGTGATCAGCCCCAGGATATTGAACAACAGATTCGTCAAATGATTTTACAATTTATACGCAAAGAGACTTGTTTGATTTTGGCCGTAACACCAGCCAATACAGATTTGGCCAATTCGGATGCTTTAAAATTGGCCAAAGATGTTGATCCTCAAGGTATACGTACAATTGGTGTCATAACCAAATTAGATTTGATGGACGATGGTACAGATGCACGTGATATATTGGAAAATAAATTATTACCATTACGTCGTGGCTACATTGGTGTGGTGAATCGTTCTCAGAAAGATATTGAGGGACGAAAAGATATTCATGCTGCATTGGCGGCTGAGAGAAGATTTTTCCTAAGTCATCCAGCTTATCGTCATATGGCCGATCGTTTGGGTACACCATATTTGCAACGTGTTTTAAATCAACAGCTAACAAATCATATACGCGATACATTGCCTGCTTTGAGAGATAAATTACAAAAGCAAATGTTGGCTTTGGAAAAAGATGTGGCTGAATTTAAACATTTCCAACCGGGTGATACCAGTTTAAAAACAAAAGCTATGTTGCAGTGAGTATTCGAACAGGGAATTGAAGTAAAGGAAAAGGAGTTTTAATTTGGTTAATTTTCCTTTTTTTCAGAATGATCCAACAATTGCAATCAGATTTTGAACGCACTATTGAAGGTTCCGGTTCGGCGTTGGTTAATACCAATGAATTGTCGGGTGGTGCTAAAATAAATCGTATTTTCCATGAACGGTAAGTTTTTTTTGTGAAAATATTCCTAAATGTTTAATATTTTCAACATAACCTTAAAAAATATTTTTTGATTTAATACTCAAATCGGATTTTAATTAGCAGTAAACAATGGCTTAAATCAATTTTAAGGCATTTTATGTTTAAAAAATCCAAATATTTTTTAAATAATTAAAAAAATTCCTCATAACCTCAAATTTTTTTGGAAAATTTTTATTAAATATAAGAGAAATCAATTGTTTAGATAAAATTTTGGAAAGAACTAAATATTTCTATTTAAAAGTTTTTAATAATCAATATAACCTTAAAATTTTCAACATAACCTAGAAATTTTTTTTCTTAAATTCTCAAAAATTCTTAAAATTGCAAATAATGGAAACTTTTAATCATTTATAACAGATCTTTCATGTGAAAAATCAAATTTTCTTTAAAATAATTTAAAAAATTCTACATAACCTCAAAATAGAATTTTTATTTTTTTTAATTCTTTCATAAAATAAAAGCGAAGCGAGTATTTTGGGTTTATTTTGAAAGTTTTATTAAAAAAAATACATAATATTAAACAAAATTCATTAAAAAATTAAATTTTCAATTTAACCTCAAATAATTTTTTCGCCTTTAATACCAAAATATATTAAAATTTGTTTAAAATTCTATTAAAAAATCAATTATTATTGATTGATGATTCAAAAAAATTTCAATTTCTTTAAAATAAATTGAAAATTCAACATAACCTCAAAATGAAATTTCACTTTTTTCCCATAATATCCATAAAAATTAAAAGAATTCAATAGTATTTTTATACATTATGAAAGAATAATGCTTAAAATTCAAATTATTTTTATTAAATGTGTGAAAAATGTAAATAAACCTTAATTTTTCTACTTAACCTCAAAAATATTTCTAGTTTTAAAACTTAAATATAGTAAAATTGTTAATGAACAATAACAAAATTCGGTTATGATTTGATAAATTACATTTTCTTTTAATTAAGTAAAAAAATTCAACATAACCTGAAAGTTAAAATTTCAGTTATTGTAAAATAATAAAGAATTTAGTTAATGAAACTTTTTAACAAAGTTTTCTAATATAAATTTTTGATTTTGAATCAAAATCTGAAACAATTTTAACATAACCTTTAATTTTTCAACTTAACCTTAAAATTTTATTTTGGAAAATAAGACTAATAATGTAATTGATATGTTTGTCTAATAAAATTTCGTTAAATTCTTTAAATTTTAAATCGTTTTTGGTTAAAATATATAAAAAAAATTTAACATAACCTTCAAATTGGAGGCGACTTTAGTGAAAATGAATGGAAATATTGTGAAATGTAATTGTAATTAATTTGAGGTTATATTTTTTATTTATAAATGGAATTTTATTCAAAATTCCAAAAAAAAGTTCAACATAACCTTAAAATTGGATTTTTAATTTTAAGGCAAATTTCCTCTGAATTAAGGAATTTTGTAGTTTTAAATATTAAGTAAACATTTGAGGTTAAATGAACTACTTTTTTAATAAAAAATTAAGAAAACGTTTTTTTAATGTTGAAGGAAATTTTTTCAAAATTTAAATTTGAGGTTAAGATTTTAAAGGTTCTACATTTCCGCGATCTTTTAACTAAATTCTTTTTTCTATTTTCCCATTTTTAGTTTACGTTTTGAAATTGTTAAAATGGCCTGTGACGAAAAGGAATTACGTCGTGAAATCTCATTTGCTATACGTAATATTCATGGTATTCGTGTGGGTTTGTTTACACCCGATATGGCTTTTGAGGCCATTGTTAAACGTCAAATTGCACAATTGAAAGAACCTGTCATCAAATGTGTTGATCTAGTCGTACAGGAATTATCAGCAGTTGTACGTTTATGTACCGATAAGGTAAGTAATCAGATTTCTAATTACACTTTTTCTTGCACTCTCTTTTTTGAGAATTCTCTCTTTTTTTTGAAACACTCTCTTTGTTTAACACTTATAATGCTAATTTTGTTTTGTATGCTAGATTCCTTATATATTTGTTTTTCTCTCTCTCTTTTTTTTTGGGGAAATTTTTATTGAAATCTGCTTAATAAAGATGTCACGTTATCCACGTTTACGTGAAGAAACCGAACGTATTATTACCACGCACATACGAGAACAGGAACAGCGGTGCAAAGAACAAATTTTATTACTTATTGATTTTGAATTGGCCTATATGAATACCAATCATGAAGATTTCATTGGTTTTGCCAAGTAAGAACAATTAATCAAGGTTTTTCATATTAAAGGTTGAAAATTTTTAAACTCAACAATTAATCTAATTTGTTCTTTTTCTCTTATTCTCTTTCTCTTTTTTTTGTAATGTCTTTTATAATCATAATTTATTTTTCTTTTGATATAAAACACAAATTGTAGTGCTCAGAATAAATCTGAGAATGCAAATAAAACTGGTACACGTCAACTGGGTAACCAGGTGATTCGTAAGGGTCATATGGTTATACAAAATTTAGGCATCATGAAAGGTTTGTATTATAATTTTAGAAATAATTATAATCATTTTATTTAATATCTAAGTTAATCTAAGACGTTATCTTAAATGTTTTGTAATTCAATTCATATTTAAAAAAATATATATTTGAAACGATTCTTATTTTCGTCCCTCAATTTGAAAGTTTAGGTTATGTCCAAAATAACTGCATGCAGTTTTTCGCTCTCCCTCTCTCTCTCTTAATATCTTCCTTAACTTAGTTTTCTTTTCCTTTTTTTCCTTTAAAATTCGTCTTGTATTTGTTATTTTTCAAAAATTTTTTTTTCGTTTTTTTTCATTTTCTTTTTATTTGTAGCTTTGATGTTTTTATTACCACGCGCTATTGGTTCGTATTAAAATGAAAAGAGCGCTCTTCTATTTTCTGTTTGTAATTTGATTTTTTTTTTATAATTTAAATTATTCTCATTTGTTTTTGAGTTGTTTAACTTTTTTTAATTTAATTTCTTCATTCTTATTGTTTATTGTTGTGTATGTGTGTGTTTTTTTCATTTCATTATTTTTTTATTTATTTTCAATCAATATTGTTTTATAAAAAGAAACCGCATGCCTTCTGTGTTATGTTAAATGTCAGCATTTTATTCCAATTGGTATTATTTTTCTCGTCTTCCCCTTTTTATTTTTCCAAAAAAAATTAAAAAAAAAAAAACAAAACAAAACATTAATTATTTTAAAAAAGAACTTAAATTAAAGAAAAATTAATGTTGTTTTTGAAAGATAAACATAACCTCAAATTTAAATATGACAACCATTTTGAGGTTAAGTTGAACGATTTCTACTTTTTTTAGAGTTTATATTTGACAGTTTTTTATGTTTTTGTTGTAAATTTTATATTTTCGCTGAATTTTTTCTATAATATTTTAAGATATGTATATGTTTACCACATGTCCTGTATAAGAGTCCATATTTAATTATCTTACGTATTTTTGCCTGTCACTATCCAGTGTTTTGTCTACTAATTTGTCTGGCCAATATAACGCTAGTTTGCATTCATACTTCAGCCTATAGAATGGTTTTATCAGGAGCATTTAATTTTTTTGATAGTTCATTGTCAATGTCGGACCGAGCTCCCTTCTTATTAAAACCTCATTTCAGTTCTACTTCAATTCCAGTGAAGCTTGCGCTTAAGAAAAAATTACATTTTACGTTTTACGTAATTAAATGTTGTTACTTCGAACCATCAATCCACAGTTTATTTACCCAAAGCTCTGTCATATTGTCCAGTCCTTTACACTCCCTAAGAAACTCTTATACAATTTTTTTACTAGTGAAGTCTTTTTTGCCAGCATTTGGTTACTTGTTCCTCTCTTTCTTCCGGACTTTCCTCAAATGGATAAATCTAGAGGCATCTGCCAGTATAAACTTAAACTTCTTACAATTGAGTACAATAATATAAAGCCACCTAACGCACCTCCCTTCACTCTTTTATGGAATTAAGAACGGTTACTCTTACAGCTAATATTCTGATATTTCTAAATGGGAAAGTAGTTTCAGAGCAATACTCTCTACTGCCCACAAAAGGTTTAATGACACATACAACAATTGCACTCGTAAGATAATGTTACATCAATCGCAAGAAAGCATTTACCTTAATCCGCCTTAATTCTGTCCAATTAACAAGATCAGTATGAAATCCTTAATCAGTGACTCACTGAATGTCTCTATAGTGAAAAGTTTCTTTTATATATGAAAAGTCCATAATCCACATTCTCATGAAGCGCACTCTCAATGGATTTGCTTTTAATGTAAATCGGAATAGATTGCATCAATCACTATACAAACTATTTCTCCTCATAAAGTGGAGCATGTGCTCCTTATTGCAGATACATTAACTCACAGCTCTGCTGCTCCACTGGCTGTAATGTGCATTTGAGTTACAGCCCAGCAACAAGTCTAGATGTTGTTGAACTGCGTACTTCACCAACATCGTGCTCAGAGAGTCAGCAGACTCTTTGGTAATATAACCAGAATCCAGTGCTTGTTTTTTTTCCATTAATTTTGACGGAAAAGTCTGATTTTTAAAATAATTACTTGCAGGTTAGAGTAGACATTTTGAGGTTATGTTTAATGAAAATGATTTTTTCAAACAGCATTAATTTTTCTTTCCCTCTCTTTAATCGCTTATTAAGGATTATTTTTTGTTTGATTAGTCTCATTGACTCATATACAATACTCTCATTACAATACCAACACATTAGTTGATAAAATATATATATATATATATATATATATATATATATATATTATATATATAATATATATATATATATATATATATATATATATATATATATATATATATATATATATTATATATATATATATATATATATATATATATATATATATATATATATAATAATTATATATAACACTCAATATTTATTAACTAAATTTACTATTTGACATTAAATCAAATAGTAAAATTAGTTATTAAATTTTTAACTTAAAAAAAAAAAAAATGTAAATAATTTTTGGCTAATTTTTTGTTTTTCTTTTCTCTTCTTTTTTCTCTTTATTTCTTTTTTTTAATATAAAAATTTTTTAATTAAAATTAATAACAAAAAATAAAACAAAAAACTTTAGGTGGTTCTCGTCCTTATTGGTTTGTTTTAACATCGGAAAGTATTTCCTGGTATAAGGATGAAGATGAAAAGAAAAGAAATTCATGTTGCCATTGGATGGTCTTAAATTACGTGACATTGAACAGGGTTTCATGTCCATGTCAAGACGTGTTACATTTGCTTTATTCAGTCCCGATGGACGTAATGTTTACAAGGTGGGAGACACAGTTTTTTTTTTTTTTAATTTTTTATTTATGGAGATTTTAAATATTTTGTTGTTGTTGTTTTTTAGGATTACAAACAATTAGAATTGTCTTGTGAAACTGTGGAAGATGTTGAATCATGGAAAGCTTCATTCTTAAGAGCTGTGTTTATCCGAAAAACAAGAACTCAGGAAAATGGCGATGAGGTAATGTTTTCTTGTTTTCTTTGTATTTATATTTGAATTTATTAAATTTCTATTTTAAATTTATTATAAACAAAATATTGAGTTTTTAATTTGAATTATTTTGAAATGTTTTTCTTTATAAAATTCGTTTTCAAACTCAATATTTTGTTAAGTTTATTTAAACATTTAACTTCCTGTCATTAATTTCCTTCTCCAATCACCCCCTCCCCCTCCCACAATATATATCAATTATTATTCAAATTGCTTTAGTATAAATATTATAAACAATTAGCTGCCTTAAAAAATAGAGAGTGATAATGTTTCAATTTTCAAAATCGATTTTCTTTAAATTTGAAAACGAAACCTTTAGATTTCTTTTCGAATTATCACTCTCTGTTTTTATAAACTCAATGTTGTTGTCTCAGTCATCATCTCATTCTGCTTCATTGTTAGTTTCGTTTTATTTTTCTATTTTCCTTTTAGCCGCCGTTTTGTTTTTTTTCACTTTTTATTTCAAAATATTTTCACTTTTTTTATTTGAAATTTAAAATTTAAAAATTTTCATTTGTTTAGAGGAAAAATAGATTTTGCAGCTAAATATTTGTAGTGGCTTTAATACGAAATTTATTTCATTAAACTGATTTTTTTTAAATATTAAAATTTTAAGGTTATAAACGATTTTTCTCATATTTCATGGAATATATTTCCGAAATCAAACATTTTTGAACCTAAACATGTTATATTCTTTGTTAACTATCATAAAATATCAAATTTCTTTAAAATTCTTTCGCATTAGAAAATTAATTTTGAGGTTAGAATGAACAGTTTTTTAGGTTATGTAAATTTTTTGAAAGAACTTTAGACAAATCTATATCTATATAAAATTGGATGTGTGTAGGTATATAACGTATGGATTCCAAAAAGGGCTAAGCCGTTTTTATAGTAA
>PYHX02000495.1:87393437-87399459 GCA_004302925.2 Cochliomyia hominivorax | reverse complement strand
TCTGGTCTATAATATATATTAACTGCAAGTAGCATACAGTAGTTTATAGTCTATAATAAACACTAGTTTCTAGTCCCTAATAAAGACTAGTGTCCATTTTAGTTTCCTGTCTAAAAGATAGATTTGTTTCCAGTCTGTAGCATAGAATAGTTTCTTATCTATAATGTAGACTAGTATCTAGTCCATAATATAGACTAATTTCTGATTTATAATAAAGAATAGTTTATAGTCTATAATATAAACTAGCTACTACTCTATATTGTGGACTATTTTCTAGTCTATAATATAGACCTATTTCTAGTCTAGTATATACAATAATTTCTAGTCTATAATATACACTTATTTCTGGTCTAAAATATACATTATAGTATATACTAGTTTTTAGTCTTTAATATAAACAAGTTCCAATTGTACAATACAGACTAGTTTCTAGTCTGTAATTTAGACCAGTTTTCAGTCTGTAACATAGTCCAGCTTCTAGTTTATTATACAGACTAGTTGATAGTCTTTAATATAGACTAGTGTCTACTCTATAATTTAGACTAGTTTCGGTTCTATTATATAAAATAGTCTATAACATACAATATATTCTATTCTATAATACTCAATATTTTGGACTACTTTCTTAAATATAATATAGACAAGTTTCTAGTCTATAATATAGACTAGTTTCTTTCTTATAATTTAGACTAGTTTCTACCTTATAATTTAGACTAGTTTCTGTTCTGTAATATAAAATAGTTTCTAGTCTGTGATATATAAAAGTCTCTAGTCTAAAATATTCAATATTATCTATTCTGTAATATAGACTACTTTTTAATCTATATTGTGGACTACTTTCTAGTATATAATATAGAGAAGTTTGTAGTCTATAATAAAGATTACTTTCTTATCTAAAATATAGACTTGTTTCTAGTTTTTAATAAAGTCCAGTTACTAGTCTAAAATATAGACTAATTTCTTGTTTTTATTGTAGACCAGTTCATATTCTATAATATAGACTGGTTTCTAATTACACTAGTTTGTGGTCTGTAATATAGTCCAGATTTTAGTCTTTAATGTAGACTAATTTATAGTCTTTAATATGGACAAGTTTATAGACTATAATTCAGACTAGTTTCCAGTCTATTATGGACTAGTTTTTAGTCTATAACTATAACGAATTTATAGTCTAAAATATAGACTAGTTTCCAGTCAATATAGTCTATATTATCGACTAGTTTTAATCCTTTACTTTGTATTAAAAATTTTAAATATTCATTGAATTTTTTATTCATTCACAAATAGAAAATTTGAAAATTAAACCACACACACTCAAACACCCATACTTAGGTGTGTGTGTGTATGGGTGTGTGTGCATACTCCATTTAAAGCAATTTATTCAATTGTAACATTTGTTTAAATGAAAATTGCAACTAAAAATATTTTGAACAACAACAACCAGAACCAGAGAAAAACGTAGTAAACAACATGAAATAAACTGAACAACGAGTAACATGATCTGTTAAGGTTATTTTTTCGTGATTTAGTTTTATTACATTTTTTTCCTCTTTTTCTTTTCTCCCTGTTTGTCTGTTTTGCTAGATTTTTGCAACATGAAACACACGGCTCAACATTCCACAAAAAGATTTTCAAAAAAAAAAAAAAAAAAAAATTAAGAGAAAAATTCAAACAAAACAACAACAATAACAAATACTTAACAAATGGCGATAAAAAAGGAGAAAACAACAATAACAACAAAATAGAGAAATAAACTTGTAATACCAGCCATTGAATCGGAACTGTTGGTTTAAAATAGTTAGATAGTTGGAATAATACATAAATAAATAAAACTAAAACTCTGAAAACAACAAACAACTTTAACCAAAAAAACAATCCAGCAACAATTTAACGAGGGGAGTCAAAGAAAAAAGTATTATTGCGTGCCAAAGTTTTTTGCTTCATACAAAAAAATTAAAAATACAACACGAAGAAAAACTCTCTAAAGTACTTGAAAAACTGAAAAAAAACTTCAGAAAGAAAAGTAAATTAAGAAAATATAGACAAGAAAATATACACTTGGAGAAAATATTATTCCTAAATTTTTCCTCAAGCAATCCAATTCAGCTAGAGTTTTTTGGTTTTGAACTAATAAAAATCATCTCCTTTATCTAATTAATGCTTAAATTTTCCTATTCAGCTATTTTAAATGCTATTCAGCAAGCTTGAAGAAATTAAAAAAAAAAAATATTTTCATATAAAAAATATCCAGAAGTATTGAAAAATGGAATTCAGCAATCTTTAATTTAACGCTAAAGACAAACAATTTATAAATTATTCCAAAGAAATGCAATTCAGCTACTTAAAATGTAATTCAGCAATGATAAAATGCGTGAGAACTTAATTCAGCAGCTTTAAAATCAATTTAATTTAAAGTTAAAGACAAAAGAAATACTAATTATGTAAAAAATTGCAATTCAGCTACTAAAAATCTAATTCAGCGATGAAAAAGGGAGTCAGAATATAATTCAGCAGCATTAAAAACATTTTAATTTAGGGTTTAAGAAAAAAGAAATATAAATTTTTTAAACAATTTTTAATTCAGCTTCTTAAAATAAAATTCAGCAAGGAAAAATGAGTCAGAATGCAATTAAGCACCTTTCAGACCCTTAAATTAAAAATTAATGACAAAACTTTATGATTAGTGAAAAAATTGCAATTCAGCTACTAAACATTTAATTCAGCAGTGGAAAAGTAAATCAGAATGTTATTCAGCAGCTTTAAAACTCCTTTGATTTAATGTTAAAGACAAAAGAAAAACTAATTATTCCAAAGAATTCCAATTCAGCTACTAAAAGTATAATTCAGCAAGCAAAAATGATTAAGAATTTAATTTACTTTAAGATTTATAACAAAAAAGTTATAAATTCTATCAAATTATTTCATTTCAGTCACTAAAAATTTTATTCAGCAAAAAAAGTGAGTCAGATTGTTATTCACCAGCTTGAAAAATTCTTTAATTTAAGGCTAAACATAGAAAATTGCTATTCAACTGCTAAAACTGCTATTCAGCAAATTAATTGACATTCAAAAATTTCTAAGTCAGCTTCATTAAACTTAATTCAGCAATGTTCTTTTAGCTTAAAGTGCAAAATGCCTTACATTCCATACGTAAAGTTAAATTTTATTCATCTTATTTTAACCTAATTCAGCTAAAAAAATTGAGACTTAAAGTAAGGAATTGTTTTTCATTTATTAGAAAAACGTAAAAAATGGGTAATTCAGCTAATTTAATACTAATTCAGCTAAGAAAATTTTAGCTTAAAATGAAAAATGTGTTACATTTCATATCAAAACGTTAAAAAATCTCTAATTCAGCTACCTTAAACTCAATTCAGCTAACATTTTTTAGGCTTGAAATAAAGTATTTCATGTAGATTTTCTATTAATCGCTTTGAAGCCCTTATTCAGCTATTTTAAATCCAATTCAGCTAACAAAATATTTATTTTTTATTTAATTTGTATTACAAATATTTCTCTAAGTGTATTTAAAATAGAATAAAAACTTCTTTTCTTTAAACACTAAACAAAATAACTCTTGTTATTTTTTTATGTTTTATTATTTTTTCTCTTGTTGTTGTATTAAGTATTCCATTTTAAATCTCTTCTTCTTCTTTTCTATTTGTAAATTGCAACTCGAAAATTCAAGCAATAATTTTATGTTGCACTCATGTTTTTGTGCAAAGTTTTTTGTTGTTGTTATTTTTTATGGTACGAAATGCTAGACTTTTGGAGCTTAAAGTAACCAGAATAAGAATAAGTGAGAGGGAGAGAAGAGAGAGTGGAAAGGAAAGAGAGTTAAAGCACGTATGAGACGATAAAGAATTTCTAGTTTATTTTTTCTTTTTCCAAAGAATTTTAGGAAAATTGTTTATGTTTTTTTGTGTAATACTCTAAAAGGACATAAATTCAGGATCGTTTACAAAAATTGTTAACTTGAAGTTTTTTTCATTTAGAAATAGTTTTTGAATTCCTTAGTCGAATTTCTGTTTAAGTCTTAAAATCAAAATTATCCATCAAACCCGAATTACAGGCAAAACACATTATTCGAAAATTTCTAGGTCCCTAACTAAATTATGGACTTAATTTTAATGCTATAAATTTTTTAATGTTAATCTCGATTTTTAGTTTTTTGAATATTTATAAATGTTTCATAATTAGCTAAGTTATGCCGACTTGATTGTTTAAGGCTTTAATTGTGGATTCATTTGAAACCAGTAATGAAAAAATGTTTCCGACGTTTTAGCTTTATAAATAGATTTGAAATATTTTAGTAGATTTTCTGTCAAAACATCAAATCTTTCCTTCCACAAAATCCCGAATTATAGGCGAATTCATATTATTTAATATTTCCCAGATCATACATAACATACAGACACAGTTATAACGTCAACAAATTCTTAAATTTTTTCTCGAATTTTAGTTTTTATAATTTCTTAAATCGCTTCTTAATTAGCTGAATTATGATAAATTTTATCTTTTGGCGTTTAATTATGGATTTACTTGATAACAATAATTAAATAAATTTTTAGATTTTTAAACTTAGCGAAAAGACTTGAAATGTTTTAATATATTTTCTGTTGAAGATATCAAATCATTATTTTTAGAAAATCCGGAATTATAAGCAAAAACCCGCTATTCAATATTTCCCAGATTCTACATAACTTACAGACTCAGTTATAACGTTAAAAAAATCTTAAATTTTTCTCGAATTTTAGTGTTATGAATTTTTAATTCGCTTCATAATTAACTGAATTATGATGAATTTTATCTTTTGGCGTTTAATTATGGATTTACTAGAAAACAATAATCACCATATTTTTCCATCTTATTAGCTTTACAAATAATTTTTAAATTTTTAATTAGAATTTTTACTGCAGATATCAAATCAATTTGTTTATAAAATCCCGAATTATAGGCAAAAACACATTATTCAACATTTCCCAGAACTTATGTGATTTGTGGACTCATTTTTAACGTCAAAAAATTCTTAAGATGTTACTCCAATTTTATATTTTCGAATTTCTTAAATCGCTGAATCCATGATTTAAGCTTTTAATTCTGAATTTAATTGAAGAACACAGTTGTGATCTCAATATTTTTTTATACTTTTGACCATTTTAAATATAAAATAAAGACTTTATCATTTCACCATAAAAGCAGAAATATATTAAAAAATGCATTTTATTAGTTCCCGAATTAAAGTCTTAAATATGATTTTTTTGATTTTATGAAACTCCTATAAAAGCTATGGAAAATATTGAGGTGACAAATAATTGATAATTATTTTCTCTATACTTTGCTTATGGAATTTTGGAATTGGGACCATAAATAGCCGATTTATTAATTTAGTCGTTTTTAAAATTTAATAGAAATTTGTGTAGTT
Organism: Cochliomyia hominivorax; assembly: GCA_004302925.2. Taxonomy (NCBI): domain Eukaryota; kingdom Metazoa; phylum Arthropoda; class Insecta; order Diptera; family Calliphoridae; genus Cochliomyia; species Cochliomyia hominivorax. The sequence goes on along the minus strand of PYHX02000495.1, from coordinate 87,394,034 downwards.
TTTTATAACGAAAAACTACTACCACTTTAAAGTATATTAAAGGGATGAGAACTATTTAAAAAACATAAGTCGAATTTTCGTTCAACTGAAATGTTTTATGAAATCCCGAATTATAGGCAAAAAGACATTCTTCGCTGCTTTTGAACCTTTTAAGGGGAGTAAGAACTAATTCGAGATGCAAAAATAAAAATTATTAATTTCTTCTTTCTCATTTCTGGCTTTTAGAATTTTCTTTGAGGAAAATTTTCGGAAAAAAGTCTTCGAAAATTTTCATGTTTTTTTCTCTTCACAATTTTTGACTCTTTTTGAGAAGAAATGATGGAAAAAATATTTGAAGTTTTTGCAAAAAATATATTTCACAATTTTTGACTTTTTTTAGGAGAAATTTTGAAAAAAAAATGTTATTCTTATACCCTACACCAACACAAAATGTGAAAAGGGTATATTAACTTTGCCATTCCGTATGTAACGCTAAGAAGGAATCATCTCAGACCCCATAATGTATATATATTCTTGCATCATATCAAAATCTGAGTCGATGTCCTTCTGTCTATCCGTCTTTCTAACTGTCCGCCTTTCTGTCTGTCTGTCGTCTGT
>PYHX02000495.1:87383437-87388437 GCA_004302925.2 Cochliomyia hominivorax | reverse complement strand
TAATTTAATTTGTTTATTTTAAACCAGAAATAAAGAAATTTTCAAAATTTTGTTAAAATTCAACACAAAATTTTGTTTATTTTTCTTTGACTTAAATATAAAGAGAGTTTTAAGTCTTATGCTTTTTCTCTTTTAAATAACTCTTTAAACTGAGATTTCTTTCTAAACACAGTGTCTCAATAAACTATAAAATTAAGTTAAACATTTAAATTCATTTAAGATTTCATCAGCTTGCGATGACTGTGCCCAACTAGTCACTTCACCAGCCACATTTGAATCACCAAATTCTAATTTAAGATCGACTTATTCTATGAGTTAACTTTATGATATAGAGTAGCGTTCACAAGGTTTATAGAAATGGGGGCCCTATCAGTTCCATGTTTATAACCTTAAGTCAGCCTCTACTAATGGAACTGTTCTTTGGAATAGAAATCTTGGTGATCTTATTCAGAGAAACAGCTCTTAAGGTGGTCACTTTTGATGTCATTAACTTAAGATCTTAATTCTCTTTAGAACATCAGAACGCCCCCCCCCCTTTGGAAGCTTTATAAATATCTAAGACCTGACTTTATTCATTTAACTTTGAAATGTAAAACTTTATGCCGTTCGAATGTTTTAAAAAACTCCTTTTCAAAATCCCCGACATACAATCTGGAAAAATATTTGAAGATCCCATAGTAGAGGTTTTATTTAGAACATAAAGCGCATAATTCCAATTCTTCTGTGGCCAAGATAACGATGACGTAACTAGGATCATGAAAATCGTGTGATATATTCAAAATGCTCTACCTGCTTGGGAATAGTTGAATATTTATTTACTGGAAGGATTTGAGAAGTTAAAAATTGTTATGGATCCAATTTCGTTTATCGTAAAACTCCCAATTATTAATTCCGAATTAATCTCTCGTTTTGAAAAAGAGTCATCGGCCAACTTTAAACACCTTAAAAAATTCTAATCTTTAGAGATTTCAGAAGTAAGAGATCTGAATTAATTTCTTGATTCGAAAGAGAATTAGTAGGGAGTTGTGTCCGGTCAAAATTTCAATAAATCATTTTGCTACCATTGTATGTTTCTCCAACCAATGTAGGCTTTTCCAGGTTCAAAGTAGTATTTCATTTCCTGTAAAGAAGAACCCTCTGGAAGACCTTATTTTAGAACCACAGATTGTATTTGTACCGATTATTTTGGGGAACATTTCAAATGATCTGGGGAAATATTTTGCGATAGGAACAAGGAAAGAGAACTATTAAGGCAAATAAAATTGTGCTTTTGATGGCAGAGTCACTTTGATCCATTCCTTTAAAATCTTCTAATGACACACTTTTTGTGCTTCTCTACAGTGGTTCATAAAAGTGCGCTTCATAAAAAATAAAAAGTATAAAAATATATTCTGCATTGCTTACTAAGCTTTCAGAATGGGTTGGCTTTCACAAGTGTTAATGAAATACTGTTTGTTAAAATACAGTAAAAGTAAGCTTTTTTACAAGTCCACCTTAGATGAGAGTAAGATTGAATCGCAAAGCAACTGTGCGCGAAAGTTATATTGCTATCAATAAGGTTCCATCGAGAAGCATTAACTATTAATTCAATTTGAATGCTACTACAGCTGTAGCATAAGTTTCCCTTCTTACAAAGAAGGAAGCTTTGTCTACATCCATTGAACACATGAGGTTTACTCCATTCAATTTTGTGTATATCGATGTGAAAGTTATAGTGTTTTAACCCCGGGACTGGCTGATCCATAGTCTGAAAATTTATCTTTCCCGATCTTGATAGCAATATAGTTCTTATAGATCCATTTTTCTTGAGCTCTTTAATACGTTGAGCTTCACTATTAATCATTTAAGAGCTTTAAAAAAATCAAACCTCAAAAATATTTAAATAAAAATCTCTACCCATTAAAGGTATTAAATTAAATGAAATCACCTCTGTATCAAATCTTTTTCTATCGCTCTATCTCTGTCTCTTTCCTTCATTATCAAACAAAATTAGTTTAGTTCCACTTAATTTTGAAAATGATTTTAAATCTTTTTTTCCTAGAAATTCAAAAATGTTGTTGTTGTTATTTTTAAAAAACTAAAAACAACAACAAAACCATTTATATATATAAACTAATTAAACTTTAAATACAAAAACAAAATTATGTTAATTTCTATGTATCTCTCTCCCTCTCTCTCTTTCATACACTCAGAAATAGTTTAAAAGATTATAAAGATCTTAATTAAGTTAATTGATTTTCAATAATATGTTAACTTAAATAATATTATTGTTATTGATGTTGTTTTTGTTGTTGTTTTGGCTTTGGTTGTTGTTGTTTTAACTATTGACTTTTCATACAAAACAAAAAACACTTAAACATTCAACATAAATCACAGTGTTTCATAGGAAAAAAACGGAAATAAAAATAATTTTATGACTTCCGGGAGTACAATTTCCGGGTCCAGTGTAGTACAAGAGTTGAAAAGTTCCGTAATAATTCTATAAAATCGTTTTAAATATAACAAATTTGATAATAATTAATATAATTTATTGTTTAAATGAATTGAGATGGCAATTTTAAAATGCCTATGGAATTGCTCCTATTAGATCCGTAACTTCTATACTCTAAATTTAAATTTACCTATAACTCTTTTATTACTGAGTGAAATTTCATTGATATCGGATCACTTGGTCCGAAATAATTTTCAAATTGTTTTAACTATTTTGATTAAAATAATCTAAAGTTTTTTTTTATCCCGAGATGTCTTAGTTTTGAGCCCTAGAGAACGGCTTTTGTCAGGTCGACAAGTACCAAACTTATAATTTAAACAAAGGTATACCTCTACTTTTACCATTAGAAACCTTATTAAAATTGGACCGGTCTTAATCGTTGCTATTGCTTTAGATAAAAAGAATATAAAACATTTTTTTATTATATATAACCTGAAATGGTCATGGTTTAGATCTCTTAGGATCGACTTATCTCAGGACTAAGAGTTTTAAGCTTCAATATAGTTTCCACTATTATTATATAAAATATCATTTTAAATTGCATTAGGCGAAATCTGTCAAACCGATCTTTAAAAAGCGGTTCTGATATAAAGAAATTGGATCTTTTAAAATATTGTTTGTTAACACGAGTTGTGCAAGTTTAGGTTGCTGTGGAAGGGCTCCCGTTAAGTTTAAAAGTTCCAAACCTCAAAACATAAACCTTTCTACATCTCTACTATCATTAAATGGAATATCGGATCAGATCAAATCTTCTTAGACTAATGTAAACATAATTTCGATATAAAGATTATGTATAATCTAAAATGTTTAAAACCCGAGATGTCCAACTTTAGAACCCTATAGATCGACTTCTAATAAGTTCAGTCATTTCTAATTCAAACCTTAAATTGGCCTACTCCTATACTATTACTGAGTGAGATTTCATTGAAATCGGTTCAACCGACATCATTTGAAATCGTTTTAGGCATAAACATTATGAAGCGTTTAAAATATATTCTATAATACGAGTTGTCCCAGTTTAGGGCTCTATGGAACGGTTGCCTTTAGGTATATAAATTCCAAACTTGAAAATTAAACTTTATTATAATTCAATTTTCACTTTGTGAAATTTAATTAAAATTTGATCAGCCAAAAGTTTTTCAAATCGGTGTAGAATTTAAACGACTTGAGACAATTATAAACAGAAATGTTCAAGTTAAGGATGATATGGAAGGGCTACCTTTTGGTACCGAAATATCAAATTTACACCTGAAACTTATTTAGATCTTTACTCTCACTGTGTGAGATTTCATTAAAATCGAGTCAGCCAAAATAATTGAAAATTGTTTTAAACAAAATGATTATGGAATGTTTAAAATATTTCGTACGAGAAGGGTTGTCCTAGTTTAGGGTCCTGTGGAATGGCCTACATTAGGTTCATAAGTTCAAAATTGTAAATTTGCACTTATATGCACCTTTACTTTCACTTTGTGAAATTTCATTAAAATCGGATCGGCCTAAGTATCTTGATTTAAATAAAAAGATATTAATTTATTCTAAAATAAAATTATTATTAGAAATGTCCAAGTTTTGGGCACTATGGAACGGTTCCCATAAGATCTGGAAAACTCAAAATTGTTACTTAATTTTACTGACATCTCTACTATCATGAAAATTTTTTGAAATGGGTTAACGAAATCTTTATAAAGCGTTTTAAACATAAAGATTGTGGAACTTTGAAAAACGTTTTAATGATATGAGGTGTCCCAGTTTGGAAACCTCTGTAACGGCTTCTGTTAGGTCCATGAATTCCAATCTAATGAAATAAATTTGTACAGGCCTCATTTTTCACTATGTTAAATTTCATTGAAATCGATTTAACCATTCCCAAGTTATATGTAAAACACTGTGCATAACCACAAGTGATTAGTTAATAGAAAAGAACTAAGAGTAAACATGCGATGGAAAGAGAGTTAAGAGAGAGCAAGAGTTGAGTGGGGGGTTTTAAGAGCAAAAAAGACTTAATACAGAATTATTGATTAATGACTAAAATACAATTTTTGATTATATGAAAGGAAGAAAGGCATAAAATTAGAAACTAAATACTGACATAAATATCAATATTAGCTTATCAAACACATAAACTAAACATAAATACTAAAAATAAATAACAGTGATTAAAATAACAAAAACAACAACAGCAACCGAAAAACACCCCCTAAATAAAACAGAAATCTTTTCTTGAAAAAAGGAATTCCTAATGAAGTTATTAACTAATAAAGATAAAATAATTAAAACATGCAAATAAATAAAGACTAAAATTTTTACATAAATTATAAAAATTTCGTAATAAATCATTAGCTGAATTAGATTTTTTGTAGCTGAATAACAAAAAATTTTAAGAAATTCAATAAAATTCATAGAGGAATTAAATATTTTATAAGAAAATCTTAGCTGAATTAGATTTTTTGTAGCTGAATTACAAAAAACTTAAAAAATTCAATAAAATTCATAGAGGAATCAAATATTT
>PYHX02000495.1:87379396-87383337 GCA_004302925.2 Cochliomyia hominivorax | reverse complement strand
TTCAGCTATTTTAAATCCAATTCAGCTAACAAAATATTTATTTTTATTTAATTTGTATTACAAATATTTCTCTAAATGTTATTTAAAATAGAATAAAAACTTCTTTTCTTTAAACACTAAACAAAATAACTCTTGTTATTTTTTTATGTTTTATTATTTTTTCTCTTGTTGTTGTATTAAGTATTCCATTTTAAATCTCTTCTTCTTCTTTTTCTATTTGTAAATTGCAACTCGAAAATTCAAGCAATAATTTTATGTTGCACTCATGTTTTTGTGCAAAGTTTTTTGTTGTTGTTATTTTTTATGGTACGAAATGCTTAGACTTTTGGAGCTTAAAGTAGTCAGAATAAGAATAAGTGAGAGGGAGAAGAGAGAGTGGAAAGGAAAGAGAGTTAAAGCACGTATGAGACGATAAAGAATTTTTAGTTTATTTTTTCTTTTTCCAAAGAATTTTAGGAAAATTGTTTTATGTTTTTTTGTGTAATACTCTAAAAAGGACATAAATTCAGGATCGTTTACAAAAATTGTTAACTTGAAGTTTTTTTCATTTAGAAATAGTTTTTGAATTCCTTAGTCGAATTTCTGTTTAAGTCTTAAAAAAAAATTATCCATCAAACCCGAATTACAGGCAAAACACATTATTCGAAAATTTCTAGGTCTAACTAAATTATGGACTTAATTTTAATGCTATAAATTTTTTAATGTTTCTCGATTTTTAGTTTTTTAATATTTATAAATGTTTCATAATTAGCTAAGTTATGCCGACTTGATTGTTTAAGGCTTTAATTGTGGATTCATTTGAAACCAGTAATGAAAAAATGTTTCCGACGTTTTAGCTTTATAAATAGATTTGAAATATTTTAGTAGATTTTCTGTCAAAACATCAAATTTTCCTTCCACAAAATCCCGAATTATAGGCGAATTCATATTATTTAATATTTCCCAGATCATACATAACATACAGACACAGTTATAACGTCAACAAATTCTTAAATTTTTTCTCTCGAATTTTAGTTTTTATAATTTCTTAAATCGCTTCTTAATTAGCTGAATTATGATAAATTTTATCTTTTGGCGTTTAATTATGGATTTACTTGATAACAATAATTAAATAAATTTTTAGATTTTTAAACTTAGCGAAAGACTTGAAATGTTTTTAATATATTTTCTGTTGAAGATATTCAAAATTATTTTTTAGAAAATCCGGAATTATAAGCAAAAACCGCTATTCAATATTTCCCAGATTCTACATAACTTACAGACTCAGTTATAACGTTAAAAAAATCTTAAATTTTTTTCTCGAATTTTAGTGTTATGAATTTTTTAATTCGCTTCATAATTAACTGAATTATGATGAATTTTATCTTTTGGCGTTTAATTATGGATTTACTAGAAAACAATAATCACCATATTTTTCCATCTTATTAGCTTTACAAATAATTTTTAAATTTTTAATTAGAATTTTTACTGCAGATATCAAATCAATTTGTTTATAAAATCCCGAATTATAGGCAAAAACACATTATTCAACATTTTCCAGAACTTATGTGATTTGTGGACTCATTTTTAACGTCAAAAAATTCTTAAGATGTTACTCCAATTTTATATTTTCGAATTTCTTAAATCGCTGAATCCATGATTTAAGCTTTTAATTCTGAATTTAATTGAAGAACACAGTTGTGATCTCAATATTTTTTATACTTTTGACCATTTTAAATATAAAATAAAGACTTTATCATTTCACCATAAAAGCAGAAATATATTAAAAATGCATTTTATTAGTTCCCGAATTAAAGTCTTAAATATGATTTTTTTTGATTTTATGAAACTCCTATAAAAGCTATGGAAAATATTGAGGTGACAAATAATTGATAATAATTTTTCTCTATACTTTGCTTATGGAATTTTGGAATTGGGACCATAAATAGCCGATTTATTAATTTAGTCGTTTTTAAAATTTAATAGAAATTTGTGTAGTTTTTTATAACGAAAAACTACTACCACTTTAAAGTATATTAAAGGGATGAGAACTATTTAAAAAACATAAGTCGAATTTTCGTTCAACTGAAATGTTTTATGAAATCCCGAATTATAGGCAAAAAGACATTCTTCGCTGCTTTTGAACCTTTTAAGGGGAGTAAGAACTAATTCGAGATGCAAAAATAAAAATTATTAATTTCTTCTTTCTCTTTCTGGCTTTTAGAATTCTTTGAGGAAAATTTTCGGAAAAAAGTCTTCGAAAATTTTCATGTTTTTTTCTCTTCACAATTTTTGACTCTTTTTGAGAAGAAATGATGGAAAAAATATTTGAAGTTTTTGCAAAAAATATTTCACAATTTTTGACTTTTTTAGGAGAAATTTTAAAAAAAAATGTTATTCTTATACCCTACACCAACACAAAATGTGAAAAGGGTATATTAACTTTGCCATTCCGTATGTAACGCTAAGAAGGAATCATCTCAGACCCCATAATGTATATATATTCTTGCATCATATCAAAATCTGAGTCGATGTCCTTCTGTCTATCCGTCTTTCTAACTGTCCGCCTTTCTGTCTGTCTGTCGTCTGTCTCACAGTCTGCCTGTTGTTGACACGCTCACACCCACAAAGCTTAATGGTATTTGGCTTGAATTTTAAATTGCTTTGAGTGTATGTGTGACTGTGTATGTACGAGACGTATTTACTTCCAGGCATTTGTGGTGAAGGGTATTAAAAATTCGGCACAGCCGAATATAGCATTCTTATTATTTTATTGTTAATTTTTAAAAATTGTTTAAATTAAAAATATTTATATTTTATGTTAATTAATTCCAATTTATAAAAAAAACTTACTTTATTTAATTTTAAACTTTAATTTGTTTAAAATATTCAGTTGCCCGTTCTTTATTCCTTAGATTTTCTCTGTTTCTCCTGAATTTTTTTTAAATTGGTTTAAAATTTATTTTTAAAATTTCTTAATATTCACTTCACTGTTTTTAAATTTCTTTATTCGATTTCTTTTTTAATTTATTGATTTTTTGTTTAAAAATTTATTTCTTTTTTTATAATTTTTTTTTAACAAAATTTATTTAATGTTTTTATTTTTTTTGTTGCAAAATTTATTGATTTTATTTTTATGATTTCAGGGAATTTTTTATAATTAAATCTTCACTGGTATTGAATTATCTTTTTTAAAAACAAAAAACTTTTTCTGGTTTTTAATACACAAATTTTTTATTTCCTGTAAGAAAATTATTTTATTTTAAGCAAATGTACATGTGATTAAGAGATTTCTCTAATCTCTCTAGTTAACGTTCAAGCAAATTTCCACAGCTTTACAAATTCCGAAAATTTTCGGTCAGTTTCGGTTAAGCAAAATGGGTTAAACATTACAATTTTTTATAATAATTTTTCTAATTTATTTCTCCTTGATAGGTCTATATAAATATGAAACAAATTTCTTCGCTTTAATAGCTTCAAAAAATTTCGGTCAGTTTCGGTTAAAGGAAAATATGTTATATATTAAGAACTTTTAATATTTTATCATAATTTGTTATTCTCTAATCTCTCTAGTTAACGTTCAATCAAATTTCCACAGCTTTACACAATTCCGAAAATTTTCGGTCAGTTTCGGTTAAGCAAAAATGGGTTAAATATTAAAATTTTTTAATAAATTTTTCTAATTTATGCTTCCTGATATTTCTAATTAAATATGAAACAAATTTCATCGCTTTTAAAAGCTTCAAAAATTTTTCGGTCAGTTTCGGTTAAACAAAAATGGATTAAATATAAAATTTTTTTTAATAATTTTTTCTAATTTATTTCTCCTTGATATGTCTATATAAATTTTAACTAATGTTATCGTTTTAAAAGCTTTAAAAAAATTTCGGTCAGTTTCGGTAAAAAAAATATGTTATATATTAAGAACTTTTAAAATTTATAAACATTTTGTTATTCTCTAA
>PYHX02000495.1:87291896-87376896 GCA_004302925.2 Cochliomyia hominivorax | reverse complement strand
AAAAACACTTTAACTCACTGAAAAAATATTAAAAATTTAATGAAACATTTTTGAAAAAATTTTTGAAAAATTTTCTTGAAAAAATTTTTTAGAACTTTTTTGTAAAAAAAAATAAATACACACGCACGTTTAGTATTATTTTTTAAATTGAATCCCGTTTAATTTTATTTCACAAAAAAAATTCACTGGCGATCGATTGAAATTATTAGAGCTGCGAGCTACGAAAGCACAAAACGCGTTCAGGGTCTGAGCTGCTAAAGTCAAAGACTAAAACACTCATGGATTCTCCAAAGCCCAAAGAGTGTAATACTAAGTTTTTTCCGTTATTATTGTTGTTGTTGCAATTGAGGTGTTGCGGTTAGTTGATTTGTTAGTTTTTGTTGTTGTTTAAAAACAGAGAACCTGTATGCTTTTTTTGTTGTTTTTGTTGTTGTTCTAATATTTTCTCATATTTCTTTTTCACATCAATTCAATGCAGCTTTGACAAATGTTTATACCTCAAGATCCCCACCAAACGTTAACAGAGAGTTACCTCTTCCCCTCCCTGGTCTAAAAAGCCCTCTCTTAGATTATGCTCTCTCTCTCCCTCTCTTCTCAACAAAAAACCTAACAAACAATAAACAATTAGCAGCAGCTTGTTAACTTTTTTATAAGCAGCAAACTTAACGTCAACCTCTACACTCACACTTCTACACACTAACACACACTCTTAAACACTCTCTCTTACATTTAAAAAAAAGTCTATGTGTAGGCCAATTGTTCCCTCAACCATCAACTTTTGACGTTTTCTTTAACATATCATTTTGTTGTCTTGTTTTGTATTTATCTTTATCATGAATTTTTATCTTATTTACCTTTTTTAGCTGAATAAATTTGTTGCTCATTCAAGCTCTCTTTCTCTCTCTCTCTTGTCTCTTTGCTTTATCTCTTTTTTAATGACATTAGTTATGTAAATAACTATTAAAAACACTTGTTAATTTTTATATTTATTATTTATTTAGTCTGTGTTTAATTTAATTTGTTTATTTTAAACCAGAAATAAAGAAATTTTCAAAATTTTGTTAAAATTCAACACAAAATTTTGTTTATTTTTCTTTGACTTAAATATGAAGAGAGTTTTAAGTCTTATGCTCTCTTCTCTTTTAAATAACTCTTTAAACTGAGATTTCTTTCTAAACACAGTGTTTCAATAAACTATAAAATTAAGTTAAAAATTTAAATTCACTGTGCCCAACTAGTCACTTCACCAGCCACATTTGAATCACCAAATTCTAATTTAAGATCGACTTGTTCTATGAGTTAACTTCATGATATAAAGCGTTCACAAGGTTTATAGATATGGGAGCCCTATCAGTTCCATGTTTATAACCTTAAGTCAGCCTATACTAAAGGAACTGTTCTTTGGAATAGAAATCTTGGTGATATTCTTCAGAGAAACAGCTCTTAAGGTGGTCACTTTCAATGTAATTAACTTAAGATCTTAATTCTCTTTAGAACATCAGAACGCGACCCATTTTAAATTTTTATTTAACATTTTATCTGTCCCCAATTGGAAGCTTTATAAATATCTAAGACCTGACTTTATTCATTTAACTTTGAATATAAAACTTTAGGTCGTTCGAATGTTTTAAAAAAACTCCTTTTCAAAATCCCCGACATACGATCTGGAAAAATATTTGAAGATCTCATAGTGCAGGTTTTCTTTAGAACATTAAAGCGCATAATTCCAATTCTTCTGTGGCCAAGATAACGATGTTCGTCATCATGGATCATGAAAATCGTGTGATATATTCAAAATGCTCTACCTGCTTGGGAATAGTTGGTTATTTATTTACTTGAAGGGTTTTGAGAAGTTAAAAATTGTTATGGATCCAATTTCGTTTATCGCAAAACTTCAAATTATTAATTCCGAATTAATCTCTCGCTTTGAAAAAGAGTCATCGGCCAACTTTAAGCACCTTAAAAAATTCTAATCTTTAGAGATTTCAGAAGTAAGAGATCTGAATTAATTTCTTGTTCGAAAAAGAATAAGTAGGGAGTTGTGTCCGGCCAAAATTTAAATGAAATCATTTTGCTACCATTGTATGTTTCTCTAACCAATGTAGGCTTTTCCAGCTTCAAAATAGTATTTCATTTCCTGTAAGAAGAACCCTCTGGAAGACCTTATTTTAGAACCACAGATTGTATTTGTACCGATTATTTTGGGGAACATTTCAAATGATCTGGGGAAATATTTTGCGATAGGAACAAGGAAAGAAAACTATTAAGGCAAATAACAATTGTGCTTTTGATGGCAGAGTCCTTTTAAAATCTTCTAATGACACACTTTTTGTGCTTCTCTACAGTGGTTCATAAAAGTGCGCTTCATAAAAAATAAAAAGTATAAAAATATATTCTGCATTGCTAACTAAGCCTCCAGAATGGGTTGCCTTTCACAAGTGTTAATGAAATACTGTTTGTTAAAATACAGTAAAAGTAAGCTTGTTTACAAGTCCACCTTAGAGGAGAGTAAGATTGAATCGCAAAGCAAATGTGCGCGAAAGTTATATTGCTATCAATAAGGTTCCATCGAGAAGTGTTAACTAATAGTTCAATTTGAATGCTGCTATGGCTGTAGCTTAAGTTTCCCTTCTTACAAAGAAGGAAGCTTTGTCTACATCCTTAGAACACATGAGGTTTACTCCATTCAATTTTGTGTATATCGATGTGAAAGTTTATAGTGTTTTAACCCCGGGACTGGCTGATCCATAGTCTGAAAATTTATCTTTTCCCGATCTTGATAGCAATATAGTTCTTATAGATCCATTTTTCTTGAGCTCTTTAATACGTTTGAGCTTCACTATTAATCATTTAAGAGCTTTAAAAAAAATTCAAACCTCAAAAATATTTAAATAAAAATCTCTACCCATTAAAGGTATTAAATTTAAATGAAATCACCTCTGTATCAAATCTTTTTCTATCGCTCTATCTCTGTCTCTTTCCTTCATTATCAAACAAAATTAGTTTAGTTCCACTTAATTTTGAAAATGATTTTAAATCTTTTTTCCTAGAAATTCAAAAATTTTGTTGTTGTTATTTTTAAAAAACTAAAAACAACAACAAAACCATTTATATATATAAACTATTAAACTTTAAACACAAAAAACAAAATTATGTTAATTTCTATGTATCTCTCTCCCTCTCTCTCTCTCTCTTTTCATACACTCAGAAATAGTTTAAAGATTATAAAGATCTTAATTAAGTTAATTGATTTTCAATAATATGTTAACTTAAATAATATTATTGTTATTGATGTTGTTTTTGTTGTTGTTTTGACTTTGGTTGTTGTTTTAACTATTGACTTTTCATACAAAACAAAAAACACTTAAACATTAAACATAAATCACAGTGTTTCATAGGAAAAAAACGGAAATAAAAATAATTTTATGACTTCCGGGAGTACAATTTCCGGGTCCAGTGTAGTACAAGAGTTGACAAGTTCCATAATAATTCTATAAAATCGCTTTAATATATCAAATTTGAAAATAATTAATATAATTTAATATTTAAATGAATTGAGGTGTCCATTTTTAAGAAGCCTATGGAATTGCTCCTATTAGGTCCGTAACTTCTATACTCTAAATTTAAACTTATCTATAACTCTATTATTACAGAGTGAAATTTCATTGATATCGGACCACTTTGGTCCGAAATAGTTTTTCAAATTGTTTTAACTATTTTGATTGAAATAATCAAAAGATTTTTTTTATCCCGAGATGTCTTAGTTTTGAGCCTTAGAGAACGGCCGATACAGGGCAAATTAATATAATATCTTCAGAACAGTTAGCAAAATAATTGTGTCGACTTTCAGTAGAATTGGTCTTTATTTACTCGAGAAGGGGCGTTATAATGGAGCTATATCATAATATGGACCCATTTTAATAAAGTTTACAACATATATTTAAAATAGCTAGAAAATTAGTTGTGCCAAATTTCAATAGAATTGGTTCAAATCTAAAAGTGTTATAAGCTATAAATCATATTCCTGGAAGGGGCCTTATATGGGAGCTATATCAAAATATGGACCCATGTAAATAAAACTGAATACATATATTTAAAATAGCTAGAAAATTAGTTGTGCCAAATTTCAATAGAATTGGTTCAAATTTAAGAGTTTTATAAGCTATAAATCATATTCCGGGAAGAGGCCTTATATGGGAGCTATATCAAAATATGGACCCATGTAAATAAAATTTATAGTATATATTTAAAATAGTTAAAACAATAATTGTGCCAAATTTCAAAAGAATTGGTTCAAATTTAAGAGTTTTATGAGCTATAAATCACATTCCGGGAAGGGGCCTTATATGGGAGCCATATCAAAAATACGGACCCATATGAATAAAATTTATAGTATATATTTAAAATGGTTAAAAAATTATTTGTGCCAAATTTCAATAGAATTGGTTCCAATTTAAGAGTTTTATGAGCTATAAATCACATTCCGGGAAGGGGCCTTATATGGGAGCCATATCAAAATACGGACCCATATGAATAAAATTTATAGTATATATTTAAAATGGTTAAAAAATTATTTGTGCCAAATTTCAATAGAATTGGTTCAAATTAAAGAGTTTTATGAGCTATAAATCACATTCCGGGAAGGGCCTTATATGGGAGCTATATCAAAATACGGACCCATGTGAATAAAATTTATAGTATATATTTAAAATGGTTAAAAAATTATTTGTGCCAAATTTCAATAGAATTGATTCCAATTTAAGAGTTTTATGAGCTATAAATCAAATTCCGGGAAGGGGCCTTATATGGGAGCTATATCAAAATATGGACCCATGTTAATATAATTTATAACATATATTTAAAATAGCTAGAAAATCAGTTGTGCCAAATTTCAAAAGAATTGGTTCCAATTTAAGAGTTTATGAGCTATAAATCAAATTCCGGGAAGGGGCCTTATATGGGAGCTATATCAAAATATGGGTCCATATTAATAAAATTCACAATATATATTTAAAATAGTTGAAACAATAATTGTGCCAAATTTCAAAAGAATTAGTTCAAATTTAAAAGTTTTATAAGCTATAAATCATATTCCGGGAAAGTCCTTATATGGGAGCTATATCAAAATATGGACCCATCTTAATATAATTTATAACATATATTTAAAATGGCTAGGAAATAAGTTGTGCCAAATTTCAATAGAATTGGTTCAAATTTAAGAGTTTTATGAGCTATAAATCACATTCCGGGAAGCGGCCTTATATGGGAGCTTTATCAAAATACGGACCCATGTAAATAAAATTTATAGTATATATTTAAAATAGTTAAACAATTATTTGTGCCAAATTTCAATAGAATTGGTTCCAATTTAAGAGTTTTATGAGCTATAAATCATATTCCGGGAAATGGCGTTATATGGGAGCTATATCAAAATATGGACCAATGTTAATAAAATTTATAACATATATTAAGAATGGTTTAAAATTAGTTGTGACAAATTTCAGTAAATTATCTTAAAAATTGCGGTCCATATGACACAAAGAGTTTGGGGTGTATCAAAATTTTGCATATTATAGCCTATAACTTTTTTCCGGTTAATCAGATTTTGATAATTTTTGGCACAATGATGAAGCACGTGTAATTGTATGCTAAAATTAATTTTTTGTTTTAGTCCAATTACATTTTTAGAAGAAATTATAAGAGTTCATTTTTGAAATTTTGAGGTTGTTTCAGATATCGGTCTATAACTTCCTTGCTTATAAACCGATATAGCTGGTTTTAAATAGCAAACTGCTTAGGACAATAACAAATAATGTGGCCAAGTTTTATTGAATTCGGTCAATTATTCTAGGCGTGAGAATGTTTCCAACAGACAGACAGACGGACAGACGGACAGACGGACAGACGGACATAGCTAAATCGACTCAGTTTTTGATTTGATGCAATAATATATATACATTGTTGGGTCTGAGATGATTCCTTCTTGGCGTTACATACAGAATGACAAACTTAATATACCCTCACCACTTGTGGTGGTGGAGGGTATAAAAATACTAGCTGAATATGTAATTTTATAGACAATTTAAAGAATTTGAATTGGGTTTTAAGCTGCTAAACCATGATTTTATTAAGCTAAACCATGATTTAAAAAAACTTAGCTGAGCTTTTCAAGACGCTAATTATATTTTCATTTAACAAAATTTGAGAATTTTGTAAAAAAAGTAAGCTGAATTATATTTTAAGCAGCTGAATAAAGTTTTCAGACAATTGAATTGAAAAAAAATCTTTGTTGAATTAAGATTTTAGTTCTGAATTACATTTTTATTCAGCTGAATTGATGATTTCATGAGATTTTGTAATAGGTGTTAGCTGAATTAAATTTTAGGCAGCTAAATAAGTTTTTTATTCAATTTGATGCAGCTGAATTAATTTCTTTATTCAGTTAACTTGCTGTTTTTATAAGAAATTTTTTAAAATATGTAGCTGAATTTATAGTATTCAGCTGAATAAGATTTTTAGCAGCTGAATTGCAAAAAAAGATTAGCCGAATAAAGTTTTTTGGTACAGATTTAATTTTTAGTTAGCTGAATTGCAAAAATATTTATCTGAATTAGATTTTACACAGCTGAATTAAGCTTTTTTATATGGTTTGAATTACATAAAATAGTTAGCTGAATTAGATTTAGAGCTGTTGAATTACTGTTTTTGTGAGAAATTTTTACAAATCGTTAGCTGAATTGGATTTTAAACAGCTGAATAAAGTTTCTATGTAGCTGAATTGCTAAAAAACTTAGATGAATAAAGTTTTTTGCCTTAAATTTCAATTTTAGTCAGCTGAATTGTTAAAATAGTTAGCTGAATTAGATTTTACACAGCTGAATAAAATTTTTGGGTTTTAAGCTGCTAAACCATGATTTTATTAAGCTAAACCATGATTTAAAAAAACTTAGCTGAGCTTTTCAAGACGCTAATTATATTTTCATTTAACAAAATTTGAGAATTTTGTAAAAAAAGTAAGCTGAATTATATTTTAAGCAGCTGAATAAAGTTTTCAGACAATTGAATTGAAAAAAAATCTTTGTTGAATTAAGATTTTAGTTCTGAATTACATTTTTATTCAGCTGAATTGATGATTTCATGAGATTTTGTAATAGGTGTTAGCTGAATTAAACTTTAGGCAGCTAAATAAGTTTTTTATTCAATTTGATGCAGCTGAATTAATTTCTTTATTCAGTTAACTTGCTGTTTTTATAAGAAATTTTTTAAAATATGTAGCTGAATTTATAGTATTCAGCTGAATAAGATTTTTAGCAGCTGAATTGCAAAAAAGATTAGCCGAATAAAGTTTTTTGGTACAGATTTAATTTTTAGTTAGCTGAATTGCAAAAATATTTATCTGAATTAGATTTTACACAGCTGAATTAAGCTTTTTTTATATGGTTTGAATTACATAAAATAGTTAGCTGAATTAGATTTAGAGCTGTTGAATTACTGTTTTTGTGAGAAATTTTTACAAATCGTTAGCTGAATTGGATTTTAAACAGCTGAATAAAGTTTCTATGTAGCTGAATTGCTAAAAAACTTAGATGAATAAAGTTTTTTGCCTTAAATTTCAATTTTAGTCAGCTGAATTGTTAAAATAGTTAGCTGAATTAGATTTTACACAGCTGAATAAAATTTTTGTATAGCTGAATCGCAAAAAAACTCAGCTGAATTAAGTTTTTTACTTTCAAATAAACATTTTCTGTAAAAAATTTACATGTTCATGTAAATTTTGTTCGATACAAACACTTGACTGTTATGAAAACCTTTTTTGATTTGCGTTTTATGTCCCCTTTTTTAAACGGAAATATTATTGATGCTTGGTCAGTCTTATGGGAGGGAAAATTTTTCCAATGCAACCAAGCAACCATACACAAACGGAAGTGTACAATTCAAAAGGCAACAAACAACAACAAAAGCAACAAAAAGTATAAAATGCGTATCGTCATTTGCAGTTTATTTAGATGACTTGTGTTTTGTGATTGTGATGCTTTATGGTTCAATTCATTTGTCAACATATAGACACATACACACACGCACACACATGCATAGACATAAAGTGTTGGCATACATTTGTTAAGTACTATCAACAATATCAGCTCATTCACATAATCCTCCTCTTAATACAAAAAGAGTGCAGCTAATTGCCAAAAAGCAGGAAAACTACTAGAAAAATTAAAATCTTATGTGATTTTTCTGTCGCATGTTTGTGTGTATTGAGTGATTAGTGCTCATTAATCATGAATTTGAATTTGTTTTAGATTTTCAACAACAAACAACTTGTACTTGTTGTTTGTCATTGTAATTTTAGTAGAGGGGGAAGAAGAGATGGGTGATGCATAAATTTAGTGCATATTTTTTCCGAAGTCTTTTATTCAATAGTTTTTTTTACGTATTTGCTATTGGTATTGTAGTCTCTAGGTCATGTGGTTGTTTTATTTAGTGGGTGTGTTCACAATTGAATTTAATAATAAAATATACATACGTATATTATTTTAACGCTACGGGTGTGCTGTATTTTATGCATCAATGATTTATGTAAAATGGAAATTTAACGACAAGTACAATATAAACAAAAATGTGATCAATGGTTTTTTAATTTTTATAGAAAAAAAGGTTTTTAGGTTAAATCAAGTAAAAAACAAGTGTTCAGCTTAAAAACAATTGAATTTAAATCAAAAATTTTTGAAGATTTAAACATAAAAACCTAATTCAGCTAACAAAAACCCAATTCAGCTAATGATTTTCTCAATTCAGCTAATAAATAACTTAAAATTTTGGTCATAAACCATAAAATATTAAATAAAACTCATCTTCACTTGCTTAAAACCTAATTCAGCTAACAAAATCTTTAAGATTTTTTTATTCAGTTCAACTCTAATTTACGAAATATTAAATTTTAATAAAATTCAGCTACTTAAAATCTAATTCAGCTAATGATTTTATTAATTCAGCTAACAATTAACTAAAGAGAAGCAATAATTTTTCCTAAAAGCCATTTAATATTGAATATAACTCATATTCATCTACAAAAAACTAATTCAGCTAAAAAAATTCTCAGATTTTAAATTTAAAACCTAATTCAGCTAATTATTTTGTTAATTAAGTAAGCAAATAAATTAAGATATACCATTATTTCGATTACAAACCATAACATATAAAAATGATTTTTTCAATTCAGCTAACAAAAACTTCAAGATTATCATTAATTTTAACTATATCTAATAAAAAAACTGAACATAAGTCATATTCAACTACACAAAAACTAATTCAGCTAGTAAAGTTTTTACGATATTCAATAATTTTAATATTAAATTATAAAATTTATAAGAAAAAATCCTATTCAGCTTTTTGCAATCTTATTCAGCTTATTTTAAATAGCTACTAATTTTTAATCAAATACTTATTCAGCTGCGTATTCCTTACATTTTCAATAATTTTTGCACTAAAGTATTATTTTTCATCTAAAGTTCTTTTCAGCTAACAAATGCATGCATATTATCAATGGCTTTAGTCTTAAATTACAAAATCTTATTCAAAATTTATTTGAATTTAATTCAGCTAATGATTTTTCGCATTCAGCTTTCAAAAACTTTAAAATAAACAATATTTTTAATATGAAATTATAGACATAAGAGAAAATTGAAATTTACCGGCCTAAAAAAACTAATTCAGCTACGAATTTCGTGCTTAAGTCCAATTCAGCTAAAGAAAGTTACTAAAAATAGACAAAAACTCAATTCAGATGAGTAAAAATCTAATTCAGCCACACTATTTGTTTATTCAGCTAACAAGTTTTTTTTACAGATTTAAGCAAAAATTCCAATTCAGCTAACTAAGAATTGAATTCAGCAAAACTTTTCTGTAAATATTAAAAACTTTTATCCTGAATTATAAAACTTAGAAAACAATACTAATTCAGCTGAAGAAAAATCAAATTCAGCTAAATAATTTTTCTATTTAGCTGCATTATATTCTTTTTAATTGGACATTTATTAGTTATTTTATTGAAAATCTTAATTCAGCTAAGTAATAAACTAATTCAGCTAAGGTCTTGTTAACTATTATTAAACATTGTCATTCAAAAATATTTAATTGGAAGAAAGTTTCAATTCAGCTAGGTGAAATTCTTATTCAGCTATGACATTTCTAAATTCAACAGCTTCAAATTGAATTTAGTTGAGAATTTTTCAATAATTAATATTAAAATCGAAATGAAGCTAACTAATTAATTAATTCAGCAGAGATATTAATTACAGGATGAAGAAAATAAGACAGAAATTTTTAATTCAGCTAAGTAAAATTTAAATTCAGCAACAAGAATTCAAGTTTTGGGTGTAAATTTTTAGTATTGTAAAATAAAAAACTAATTTAGCCATGAAATTACTCAATTCAGCTACTTAAAAAACTACTTCAGCTAATTTTCGCTTTCATTTTTTAATTCAGCAAACGAAACAAATAAATAATTCAGCAAAGAAAAAATCAAAAATCCTCAAAAAACAGCTTAACATTAAGTGTGATTGTATGTGTTCGTTATATAAAGATTTTCAAATAATTTACCCTTAAAATTATACTTTCTTTTTGCAGATGTTCTTTGTCTTCTTTTAGGTGTGAATATGTGTGTGTGTTCAATTTGTAAACAAAAAATAGTTTAAAAATTTAAAGGTTTTAAAATAATTGGCCCCTAAAAGTAGACTTTACATTTTGCTATTTTTCTAAGTCTAACTTTAAGTGTGTGTGTATAAGTGTATTCAATTTAAAAAGTAAAACTTAGTTTGAAAAACTTTTCAATATAATTGGCTCCTAAAACTAGACTTTACTTTTTTTGAAAATTTCCTACATTAACTGTAAGTGTGTGTTTGTTTTAGTTCCAAGGAAATGTACTTTGTTTACATTCATTTTTTTAAATATACAACCGTTATTCAGAGAGTATTTTAAAAACACTCACTCCCCCTCTAAATCTCTCTTCTAAATACTTTAAATTTTCCGTTAGTTTTCTTTTGAGTGTTAGTATGTGAATAGGTAAATGTGTGAGTATGTGTATAATTAAGAGTGCAGAAATAAATGAATTACAATTCATTTATTTATTTTGTGGTTAAGTGTATCAAAGACAGAGGGAGAAATATAGTTTTTTAGTTTAGTTTAAAACCCTGAAAGAAACCACAAAATGTTAAGTATTTAAAGTTAGTTTTTTTTTGTGCTCATTTATACAAACACACTTTCACACATGTAAATAAGTGTGAGAAAGACTCGAAATTTATTTGTTTGAGTCAAA
This sequence comes from Cochliomyia hominivorax, assembly GCA_004302925.2. Lineage (NCBI taxonomy): Eukaryota > Metazoa > Arthropoda > Insecta > Diptera > Calliphoridae > Cochliomyia > Cochliomyia hominivorax. The sequence goes on along the minus strand of PYHX02000495.1, from coordinate 87,365,579 downwards.
ACCAAATGACTGTAATTTAAATGATAATTTTTGGAAATAAAGCTATAACTTTGGGACTACTGAAAATAATTGAATGAAATTTTGTGTGAACAATATTGAGGTACATTATTATAGATTTTAGAGGAGCATTGAATTATAAATTGTCTAGGGTACGAGGGGTAGATTACCAAAGTTGGTCACTTCATATATAAAAATATTTTAATATTTAAAAAATTTTTTTGGAAATAAAGCTATAACTTTGGAACTACTTCATGTATTCTAATGAGATTTTGTGTGGACTTTCCTGAGTTGTTTGTCTAACAGATTGGAATATCGTATAGTCGTAACGTGTCTTAGATACGAGAATTGGATTACCAAATTTAGTTATCTCATATTGAAAATATTAATAAAATCACAAAAAATTATTACTATTTTTAGAAAATGGTTTAAGAGAGATAATCTTTGAATGTAATAAAGGTATTTTTGAAACAATAATTTTCCAAATTTTCTACTTACCCAGCCGGGAATCATTTTTCTTGCGTACTCTTAAACATATTGTACAGGATTTAATGCACTAAAGGAAGAGCAAAAATAAAAACAACATCAAAAAACTCTCTTTGATTTAAAAAAAACTGAAAACTTACATCATGTATGTGTCTTATAATTTCTGTGCGTGATATATTGTCCAATGTCAAACCATTAACCTCGAGTATCTCATCGCCCACTTCCAAATTATCACGATCTGGTGGTGAACCATATAATTTAATTTTACCATCAACATTTTCCACTAAAATAATGACATATCCCGATAATTCCACAACTTGTTGCTGGAAAGAGACAAAAAATAAAACACAACACAATTAAAAATTATGCTCTTTAAATTACTCTCTTAAAAATTCTTATTTTAATACATCTTTCTCATTCCCTCTTTATTTCTTTAATTAACCACAATTAGTGTCTGTACTAACAGCCACTTAAATGTCACACATATTCCTTCACATTTATATTTGAACTTTAATGTTTTTAAATCCTCAAAATTAAAGGTTATTTCCTGTTTTAGAAGTATTTAGTAGTATTTTTGAAGTCATAAAACATTCTTCAAATTAAAATAATATTAAAACCATTAAAATTTTTAAAAGGACCTTAAATGAACATAAATGTCTTTTAGCTATCTCTCGCTCTCTCTTTCACTCTTTAAAAGTTTAGTGTTATGACAAATTTCAAGCAAATTGTGGACTTAAATTAGTCACTATTTTAAAGTCATAAAAAAGTAATTAAAATGAAAAATTATCATAAAAACAAACTAAAGAAAAATTCTATTTAATTTTTAAGGTTATGTTGAAAAATTTTCTTAAAAATTAAAAGAAAGAAAAAATTAAAACTGCAAATTAATAAAAATATAATTATGAACTTAAAAATATTAAAATATTGTTAAAAATCTTAAAATTTTAGAAGTTAAATTTGAGGTTAGGTTGAAAAAATTTTTAATAATAGAAATTTTAGAAAAAATTCAAACGTCAAATTATGTATAATAAAATTAAAAAGAAAATAACATACAAATTTCATTAAGAAATAGAGAATTTTTTAAATCGTATTTGAGGTTAGGTTGAAAAACTTTGCTAATATTTCAAATATTTAAAAAATGTTAACTGTAAATTATTTCCTTTAATATTGTGATTTAAATAGCATAAAACTTTAGTAAAAAAATCTTAAAATTGTAAAAAACTTAGGTTAGATAGAAATTATTTTTTATTAATGTGAATTTTATAAAAATTAACTCTGTATATAGTTGTTCATAAAATTCTAAACTCAATTTTGATAGAAATCTTGAAATTGTATTATTTAAATTTGAGGTTAGGTTTAAAAGTTTTTTTATATAGCATGTTTTGAAAAAACTAAAAGCTGATATTTGTTTAACTTCATATTTTGAACTCAGTAGCACTAAGATTTTGTTGAAAAATCTTAAAATTTAAAAAATTTAATTTAAGGTTATGTTGAAAATTTTATTTTTTAATACAAATTTTGTAAAAATAAAATCTGTACATAGTTTTTAATAAAATTCTAAACACCATGACATTAGTTTTTCTGTAAAAATATTGAAATTGTAAAAAATCAATTTGAGGTTATGTTGAAAATTTTTCTTAAAAGTTAAAATTTTGAACAAATTAAAACTGCCACTTATTATTAACGAGAATTGAAGCAAAAAAACATTAATTTTAGAAAAATATTGAAATTAAAAATTGAGGTTAGATTGAAAAAGATTTTCATTGATGCAATTTTTATAAACATAAAACCTGCATGTAATTTTTAATTAAACTCTAAACTCCATATCATTTGTTTTTCTGTAAAAATCTTGAAATTGTAAAAAAAATCAATTTGAGGTTATGTTGAAAATTTTCTTAAATGTTAAAATTTTGAACAAATTAAAACTGCAGCTTATTTTTAACGAAAATTTAAGCCAAATACCATAAAACGTTGCTTTAAAAAAACCAGTTAATAAAACAATACTAACAACAAAAACAACTTTTGTTAGGAAGGGAACAATCACCCACTTAAGCTATAAAATTACAATAACAAAAACAAAATTATTCATAAAATAAAATCACAAAAGTTTTTATAAAAAACAAAATAAAACAAGAAAAAAAATGTCCTGTTAAAAATGAAAAGCAGCAACAAAAAAATTACAAAGTTTTTTTTACCCAAATTCTTGACAAAAACAAAATTACAACAACAAAAACTTGAATTTATTTGGCGTTATGCCAAAGTGCAACATTTACAATTGGCGCCTGTGATAAATGTTTGTGAACAAACACAAACACAAATACAAATACCATACTCAAGCAGGTCACTAGGATCCAACAAACAAAGTCTGAGAAAAAATCTAAAGGTGTCTTAGGCCTTGTCTTTTTCATTTCCTTTTTTTCCATTTATTTATGTTGATTTAAGCAAAAAAAGTTTCTTTTTTTTGTAACAAAAAGTAAATAAAAATGATGATGATGATGATGAGTTTTGTTGCCATTCATTTGTATACAGGGTTGGTTGTTGTTATTGTACACAAATACCAACAAATAATAAGAAGGTGCTGATGAATACTAATGTCTGAAATTGTTGTTGGGAAAAAATTCACCATGTTGCATGCAGCTGCTGTATTTCTCTGGTTCTGGCTCTGACTTCTAAGCTGCTTTTGGCGGTTTGTCTACCTAAAAATGTGTCGCTGTTGATGACAATTTTTTTCTATTCATATTTTATATTTATTTTTTGTTTTGCATTTTTTCTATTTATTTTTTATTTAATTTTTGCATTGCAAAATAGTGTTTGTTCAACTTGATTTTTTCTAGTTACTATATTTCCATTTGTTGTAGCATATCTTAGGGGGATTTTGTGGTGCTAGTATGTATGTGTATGTAAATGCATGTATTTTATTTAACTGCAGTAATAGTTCTTTTTTATAACGGGATTTCTCTCTAGTCTCTGTTGTTTGCCATTGACTGGCGTTGCAATATTTGTAATGGTTTCTCTGTAGGTGTGTGTGTGTGTTTGTAAGTGTTTTATATTTCTTTTTCATTCAATTTTTTTCTGTATTTTGACACAAAACTATTGATGTCAACAGCCTGATTTTAGTGTCGTTTCAAAAAGTGCCAACAAGGACAACAAGGATCATAAGAATGAATAAATGCCAAATAAAATGGTGTTAAATAGGCAATTTGCCTTGGAACAGGAGAAAATTCTAAATGAAAATTTACAACATAAATCTAAAAAATTTAATAAAAATTTTAATAAATTTATTTAAAAATCTTAAATTAAGTTTAAAAAAATAAAATAAAAAGGGATTGAATTCATAGTTGAATTCATTTTTTACCAAATTTTCTTTAATTTTGATTTTACTAAAATTAAAATCTTGATTTTATTAAAAAAACATTTTGTAAATTTTTCAAAATGTTTAAATTTTTCATTCTAACCTCAATTTTAATTTTCCAAATTTTTGTATATTTAACCAAATTTTGATATCACCAAGTTAAGAACTCTAAGCAAAACAAATTTCACTTTTTATTTTTCCAAAATTTTTAACTTTAAAGAAAAACTTTCAACCTAACCTCAAATTTAATTTTTCAAAATTTAAGATTTTTAACAAAATTTTAATGTTATTTTGTTAATAATTTCTTCAAAAACAGTTTGCAGTTATTATTTTTCCAAAATATTGATTATTAAAGAAATTGTTCAACCTAACCTCAAAATCTATTTGAATAAATATGACATTTTTAACAAATTTTCTACATTAATTTTATAGTAAATAATATACTGTTCTCATATTTTTAAATTAACATTATTAAGAAAAAAATTTCAACCTAACCTCAAATTCTATCTAATATTTTTAAGGAAATTTGTCTGTTATTCTCTATGTAATTTTATTAAAAACATTTTGTAGTTTAAATTTTTTCCAAAATATTGATTTTAAGAAAATTTTCAACCTAACCTCAAATTAAACTTTTACAATTGTAAGATTTTTAACAAAATTTAAACATTATATTTTTTAAAATTATGTTAAAAACAATTTGTAGTTTAAGTATTTTGAAAATCTGAAATATTAAAAAATTAGTCAGCCTAACCTCAAATTAAATTTCTATTTTTTTTAAACTTTTGATTTAATTTTAATGTTATTTTGTTTAAAGTTTTATTAACATAAAATTGAAGTTTTTATTTTTTCATAATTTGAATTATTAAAGGAATTTTTCAATTTAACCTCAAAATAAGTTTTTACAATGTAAAGATTTTTAACAAAATTTTAATGTAATTTTGTTTATAATTTTACTGAAATTAGTTTGCCGTTTTTATTTTTCAGAAATATGGATTATTAAGAAATTTTTCAACCTAACCTCAAATTGAATTTTTGCAATTTTAAAAGTTCTAGATACTTTCGTTTAGTCTATAGTCTAGCTTATAATCTAGTCTATAGTCAGGCCTTTTATTCGGTCTATTGTCTTGCCTACAGCCTGATCTGTAGTCTGGCCTATAGTCGGATCTATAGTCTAGCTTCTAGCTTGGACTATAGCCTTGATTTTATATCCTTATATAGCTTTTTGTTACTTTAAGTTTCTTTCATATAACAATTTTCCATGTAAAACCTCAAAAATCCCTAAAACAATAACAACAACAAATAAAGTGACCAACACAAATGACACAACAAATTAAAATTGCAAAATACAAGGAAAATAATAATAAAAAAACATGAAAAATCTCAACAGAAATCAAGAAAAAGGATAAACACGAATAACAATAAAAACAGCAAATTTGCAACAAACATACACACTCACACACACCAACAACAACAATACAAACTTTAACAATTTTTTTTCAAGCTTAAAAAAATTGTCCAACAAATGTTACACACATAAACAAAATTGTATTCCATTTACATATTTGCATGTATATGTATAGAAGAAAACAACAACAATAACAAAAAAAACACATACAAGAGAAAGTGAAAAATAACAAAATCAAGTTTTACCGTAACAAAAAATTATTCCACATACAAAACAAAAAAAATTGTACTCTCTCCCTCTCACTCTCATTTTATTATCTCGGGAGAGTTGGAAACAATTCATTAAAAAAACCGTTATAATTATACAAAAGTTGAGATGCTGCTCTTGTTGTTGTTGTTATTATTGTCAAAGGTATTTATAGGATTCAACGAAGAGTTTTTCTCGTACGATTTGTTTGTATTTGTGTTTGTGTTTTTATACAATTGTTTTTTTTCTGCAAGTGTTTTTACTGTTGTTATACCCTACACCATCGAAAATATTTTGCCTTTGTGCTGATAATACCGTTCGACTTGGAATCACTTTCTGAATCGATTTAACAATGTCCGTCCATCTGTCCGTCTGTCTGTCTTTCCGGCTGTACGGAAGTGTAAGTGTTTTTACTGTTGTTATATCCTACACCATCGAAGATGGTTGGGATATTAAGCTTTTGCGCTGATAATTGTAACATACAGAAAACATGGTGTTATAATCTTTAAGTATACCTTTCGACTCGGAATCACTTTCTGAGTTGATTTAACTATGTCCGTCCGTCTGTCTGTCCTTCCGGTTGTCCATGTAAACGTTCTGAACACTCTACAGGTTGCAATTTTTGAGATATTTTAATAAAATTTGTTCCATATAATTTTTTTGGGTTAAAGGATGAAGCCAATAGAAATTGGTCATATTCGACTCAATATTTCAGGTAGCTCCCATACATATATCCTCCCGAAATGGGATTTTAAGGTTATAAAAGTCTTAAATATAAAGCGATTTTAAGGAAATTTAACAAAAATAAATCTTATAATATTCTAAATCGATGTGCCAAATTATGCGAGGGTTGGTTCAATACTTTTCAAATATTATTTTGAAGCGTTTAAATCTCACATATACGTAGGCATTGTAATAACTGGTCATATTAAGATAAATACACTCTAAAATCGTTGTTCGAAATTATACGAGGGTCGGACCATTTCTTCTAGATGCAGAAAAAATCATTTTCAAATGCATAAATTGCTCGTAAATGTTGGTAACATGATAATGTACTACACACTTAAACATAAATCATAAATTCATATTATACGAGGGTCGTTCATAAATTTTTCGTAGCTATCATTTAAAACCAACTATATGGTGTAGGGTATTAAAAAGTTCGGCTTGATCGACTTTAATATTTTTACTTGTTTGTTTGTTTGTTTGTTTATTTTTTATTAAAGTGTGTGTATGTGTATTTATTTTTATGAGAGTGTGTTTGTTAGTTGTATTATATGAGCAGGAAATATGAAGGAATGTGAGAGTTTGTTGTTGTTATTGTTTTTTTTTTAAATATGAAAATGCTCATGTGAGTTGTTAAAGTAAAAAAGAAGTGAAATAAAAGCTGAATTAACTTGAAATGGGGATTAAATGAATGTGGAAAATGTGTGACAGTGGGTATATATATTTTTTTCCTTCTGAATTGTTGGTAAGGATGTGTAGGCACAAAGGAAGAAGAAAAATAATGTTTTAAACTTAAAAAATATTAAAATTGAAATGAATTTAACGTACGAAGTTTAAAATTTTTAAATACTTCTAGGAACAATTAAGTAAAAATAATTAAAGAAAAATTAAGTTGAACAGAATTTTGAAATAAATTTTATTAAAAAAATAAAAAGATTTTAACGAATTTGTTTAATTAATGAAATATTTTCAAAATTGTGTCAGCGGAAGACATTTGTCATGTACATGTATGGAAAATGGCAAAATTTTACTAGGAGAACTCAAGTTTAGGCAGGATTTTCGGCCAAGTTATGAACTTCTTCTGCAAGTATTTGGTATCTATGAAAACGTTAGAACTAGAAGATTATTAAAAGTTAATCATATTCCTAATTGTTTATGCAAAAAATCCCAAAATCTCAGCCTTTATAAAACATATTCTAAATTCTCATTATTTTCACTCAAATGATCAATCTGTGACCATAACAGCCAACTGGCAGAAAATACTTTTTGGGTGTTTACCTTACATATCAAGCTATATATAAACAAATAATAAATAAAAAGGAAATAAATAAAAAGGAAATTTTTTGTTTTTCAAAAATAGATTATTAAAAATTTTTTAAATTTAACCTCATTTTAAATTTTTTAAATAAATAGTATAATAATATTATAAAATTAATTAAAATATTATAAAATTAAAAAACAATTTATTTAAAATGAACGCCAATCTTAAGTTTCCAAAATTTTGATTATTACGAGAAATTTTTCAAACTAACCTCAAATAAAATTTAACATAACCTCAAATTCGTATTATTTTAATTTGGCATTTTTAATACAATTTTAATATCAAAAATTTTAAAATTTTAAAAACACCAAATTCCAGTTTTTATTTTAGAAAAATTTGCATTTTAAGAACTTTTTCTTCTTAACCTCAATTTTAATTGATGAAATATTCAGATTTTTAATGAAATTTTAATATTCTTTTAGTTTATTTCCTGTAAAATTGTCTATAATAAATCTTCAAAAAAGAAATTTAGACATGGTATTTAGATGTATATACTTCATTACCATTCCAAAAATGATCAAAATTATTTAAGCAGAAAAAATATTATCGGCAAAACTATAATTTTATTACTCATTAAGTGTTTCTGTATTGTATTTAAGAAAAACCTTTATAAATTGTATACGTTTGTGAGTGTATGTGTGCGTGTGTATGTATTTACTTCACACGCATTTGTGGTAGCGGGTATTGAAGATTCAGCATAGCCGAATATAGCATACTTCCCTGTTATTATTTTATTTAAAATGTCTCATCCCATAAAGTATGCAATTGTTTTGTTTATACAACTAAAATAAAGATGCCATTACATTTAAACAAGCATCACACTCAACTCTCTATCTCTCTCTCTCTCTTGTTCGCTCTACATCAATTGTAAATAATAAACATATGTGTATTTATTGTTTGTTATTGCTTTTGCTGTTCATAACACACTGACTTAAAAACCCTGTAACACTTAAACACAAAAAAACAGGCACACACACATACTTTACTTACATAAGTAAACAACAAGCAACAATAACTAAAAGCTTGCACAACGAAAAAAAAAATAACAAAAAAATAAACATACTTACACATACATATACACTCTCTTATATAAATTTTAATATCAAAAATAAAAACAACTCAACATTAAACAGTTAGAGAGTAGAGAAAAACAAAATAACTGAGTAATAAAAAAATAGAGAGTAGATTTTATTGAACCTCTTTTCGAAATGAATGAGTAAAATAAACAAAAAAAAACATATAACGGAGGTTTTTGTTTGGCTTTGTTTAATGGGCATGAGATGCTGAGTGAGTAGAGCAGAGTATGAGAATAATTACAGTTACTTTTATTTGAAGAAGAAAAAAAAACATAAACAACATTGAACTTAAAATTCAGTTTTTTTATAAAGAAAATAAAAAACAAGAGAGTTTTAGTTTTAGATTTATTGTGAGTTTCTCTATTTATTACATTTGAGTATGAAAAAAACTGTAGCATATTGTAAGGGTATGTGTAAATGTGTTTTTATGTGTTAAAACAATTACACTTGTTAGTGAAAAATGTCTTTTGTTTTGTTGTTATTTTTCTATGAACTTTAGTTAAATTAATTTTTGATGAAGCGCCTGATTGAGAAAAATGTGTCCCCCTCTCCTTACTCTCGTAAAATTAGTTAAATCTTAAATAGACATATATATATATATTTTTTTGTATTTAATTTCATTAAAATATCACTTATACGTCATGAGGATTTTCTTCAAAAACAATTAAAAAACAATTGAATGGAAGAAATGTAGACAATTTGAATTTAAGGTTTTTATATCGATTTTTTTGTTTTGTTTTTAGAAAAATTTAAAAAGTAGAACGTTTCAGTTGCATTGAGGGGGAGGAATTTGTAATTAGTTATAAATAAGGATTTATTTTTTTCTATATGATGGGAAATTTGAAAACTAATTGAATTTCAAGGATATTGAATAATTGAATTAAAACAAAAAAATCTCAAACAAATTTTTTATTTTTAAGTAAAAAAAAATCGAAAATTTGTTTATAATTTAAATATTTTGTATGTTTTTTGGCAAAAATAGACTTTCGAAATAAAGTTAGAATTTTTGATATTAATAAAATATTAAAATTTTTAGTAAAAATCCACAATCAAAACTAATTTCGAATTTTCGAAATTATTAAAATATACCCAAATCATGAAAATAAAGTCGAAAATACAATCATTTAAATTAAACCTTACATTTACATTGAAATTTTTAGAAAACATTGAAGTTCGAAATTTTATTCGAATTTTCGAAACTCTTAAAACATCTATGAAACAGCAAAATTTATGAAATAAGTAATTTTTATACTACAAACATATTATTTTGATAAAAATTAAAAAAAAAATTGAAGAAAAAAATTCATTTTCGAAGTTAAGTTCGAATTATCGAAATTAATAAAACATGCCCAGATCATCAAAATAAAGTAAAAATATACTCAAAAAACTATAAAACCCCAAAATATATCAAAATAGTTATTAATTTATTGAATTTTTTTAATTTCAAGAAAAAAAATATTTTCGACATTAAGTTCGAAAATTGATAAAACATACCCTGAACTTCAAAATAATATAAAAAATTTTATTAAAAATTTAAAGAATGATAAATATTTTTTAGGAACAAAATATATATTTTTTAAATTAAGTTCGAATTTTGGAAATTGTGTAAAAATGCTTAAAATTTATTTTTTTATTTAATTAATAAAATTATTTTGGTTAAAATTGTAGTATTTTTTGAATGAAATTTATTTTCGAAATTAAGTTCGAATTTTCGAGATTGTTAAAAATTTGCAAAAATCACTTAATATCAATTATTTTAAAAGAATAAATCATATTTTTTGATTTAATAACTTTCTTCAGCTAATGTCAGTTTTCGAAATTAAGTTCGAATTTTCGAAATTTAGTTACATTTTCGAAATAAGTTTTAAATTAAAGATTTTGACGTATTTTTTATATTTTTGTGTTTATTTTGAAAATTATTATCTTAATTTTTTTCGAAAATTTCGAAAATTTGTTGGAAATCGAAAAAAATTTAATATTATATTCAGAATTAAATTCTTTTCCTCAATTTCATGAAATTTTCAGCAAAAATATATTTTTTAAATTAAGTTCGAATTTTCGAAATTCTTTTAAATAAATTAAATTTGCTAAATATAAAAATTCTATTAATTTTCTTTGATTTTTTTTATTCTCTTTTTTCTCTATTCTCAGTCTACTTTGTCCTCCCACATATTTTTTCGTTTAATCTATTTTAAGAACTTTTCTTTATTTTTTTCTAGTCTTTGATTTCTTAACATAAAATCAATTTTTTCCACAAAATCATTCATTCAATATTTATTTTTTTCCTAAAGCACACATTCACACACACAAAGGCATAAACAGGAAAACGAACTCTTAAACAAAAATTGTTATACAAAGAATAAGAAAAAAATCTAAGAAATAAATCATCCATCAAACTAAAATAATAATAAACAACAAGACAACAATGTATATGTATTTGTGTGTGTGTTTTTGTGGGGCCAAAGTGACTGTCTGTCCTCCTACAACTTTAATAAAATTTTTTCTTCACAATAGCGGCAGCAGCTTTTACTTTACTCTGTTTAAAACTAAACCACACACACGTTTTTAAATCTATACTCTTTAGTAACAGAAAAACATAAAGGAAAAGGAACTAAAACATATACTAATACACTCACATACCAATAAACTAAAGGCAGCCATTAAGATTAAGAAAAGAAAAATTATCACAAACATACATTTAATAACACACACACAAATCTCCATTGAAAGTTAAGAAAATTCTCCTTAAGAAAAATGCAAACACTCACAAACACACACACACCTACACTGATTAAAGAGCACAAAATAGAGAACAATATAAAAAAGGGAGCTCAAACACAATCAGTTCAAGTAAAGGAAAAAACAAAGAGCAGATGTCTGAATAATAAAAACAAACTAACACACCAACACACATAGAAATATGTGTGTCACATGAAATCGATGCGTGTGTCAAATGTTATTGTTGTTATTGTTATTATTGTTGTTTTTTCTTTAACTGTAAATATAAATGTGTGTATAAGGTCACTGTTAAACTATATGTTTGATATCTCCCCTCTAACATCAGCTGTCAAATGTTATAGGTTTTTAGAACAAGTTTAAACAAGAGAGTAGAATAGAGAGTAAATGGTTTCTTTTTAAGAGAGTATTATATTAATCATACGCACCTCAAACTCAATTAATGCACACACATGTTTAATGAAATTAAAAGAGATGAGGCAAAAAAAAAAGAGGTCTTATCCAGGTACCTTTTTAAAGAAAAAGAGGACTTTTCGGAAAATAATAGTTTATAGTTTAAAATATAGTCTAGTGCTAAAATATAGTTTAATTTTACATTAGACTATGGATAATCGTATTGATAGCTGTAGTCTATTACTACTTTATAGTCCACATTATGGTCTAGTTTATAATGTATAGTATGGTTTATAATTTACTCTACAGCCTAATTTATAGTCTAGACTATAGCCTGCTGTACAGTCTACTTATAGTCTAGATTATAATTTAATTTATAGTCCCCATTATAGTTTTGTAAAAAATCGCAGACACTGTAATCCATACTGTATTGTTTACAGTATTTATAGTCTAGAGCGTAGTCTAGTTTATAGTAAAATTTGTAATTTATTGTACAGCCCAATTTATAGTGTAAGATAAAGACTGCTGTACAGTACTTGGTTTTGGTATTTTATTTTCTTTATAGTTAAAATTATAGTCTTTTTAAAAATCTAAAACACAGTTGTCTAGACTTTATTGCTTAATTTATATACATCCGTAATCTATACTAATTTATACTCTAGAAGATAGTCTGCTGTACAGTTTACTTAATAGTCTAGATTATACTTTAATTTATAGTCCAAAGTGTAGTTACTGTACTAATTTCAATTGTCTAGTTTATAGTCCAGTTTTATATCTAGTTTGGAGCCTAAAATATAATCTGTTGTACTGCCTAATTTATAGTCTAGTTTATATTTCAATTTGTAGTTCACATTTATTGTCTTGTTAAAAAATCAATAGTTCAGACTGCAGTTTGCTTTTTAGTTCATTTTCTAATACAGGCTTCAATCTGGTTTATGGTCCAAGTTATAGTTTAATTTATAGTCCATAACAAGGTTAAGTCTATAGTTTAATTTATAGTCTTGGTCATAGTCTAACTTATAGTTAGTTTCTAGTTAAATGAAAACACTTTGGTACCTTTGACCTTTTTTTTGCAAAAACGTTTTGAAGTATTTTAAATTAATTTTAATTTCAATTGTTTTTCAAAAATATGGTTTTGGTACTTTTTTTAGATATATAAAACATAAGGTACTTTTTCAAATTTTGGTACTTTTGGTACATGTTTCAATAAATTAAAATTTAAATATTTTTACATTAATTAGTTGTAATTAAATGTATACAAAATAAGGTACTTTAAGGTAATGTTGGTACTTTATAAAATAAAATTTAGTACTTTAAAAAAGTACCAGTAGTATTGTTAAAAATGTACCACAAAAACTTTTGTAATTTTATCAGAAAATTTAATTCAAAGCGTTATTTATGGTACATTTTAGGAGAGATATTTTTGCAAAAGGTACTTTTTTGTTTTATATTCTTTTCATTTCTGTAAAAATCCCTCAAATAGTTCAAATTTCCTACAGATATCACTTATATAAACACATTTTTTTAGCATTAACTTTAATTCAACTAAAAACATTTACGTTAGTTCTCTTTTAATCCCCCCGCATTCTATCATTCACCCACACAATAATAAAATTTCCAACAACCCTCAAAAGTGGAGACTTTTCGTTTATTTCATACTTTCACTACAGAAACCTGCGCTTTTCTATTAAAATCCACTATAAACCTGAGTGTTTTTTTTTCTGTTTTTCTTCCTTTTATTTACGCTGAACTTAATTTGTCTATTTGCGAAAAAAAATGTTTCACAAAAACACACACACACACGAGTAACATGGTTTTATAACAGCATCAATATAACACACACTCACACATACATACACACACAAAATTGTTAGTTAATTCGTCGTCATACACTCTTGAAATTCTTTAACATGTTTTTTTACGGCTGTTTAAAGTACTTTTTACGCTTGTATGTGTTATGTTAGAGAGTATGTTTATTAAGTATTCACACCCATATAAGAATATCACACACACGCACACACACACATACATACAAACAGTATCGCATATATGCCAAGCACTTAAATACCTTCTTTTTTTTCTATATGAAAAATAACAACAACAGCAATAACAACAACAACAACAACTGCAATTAATAGCCAAAGTATGTTATAAAATAAAATTATAAAATAAAACTCTTAAACGAAATGAAAAATAACAAAAAAAATATGTAGGAAATTTGTTTTTGCTCTACAGGATATAAAAATTTTTGTAAATAATTTGTAGCATACTTTTTTGGAGGATGGAAGGGAAATGGCAAATGAAGGAAATTTGTATGAAGGAAAAAATTATTAATTATTGGCAACATAAAAAGAAATTAATTGAAGACAAAAGGTTTAGGCGAAAGACATATTTATTGTGGGGAGACTGTGAACAAGTTTAGACTTGTTTATGGTCCAGCCAATAGACTACAGACTTCTACAGTTTGGATTACAAAATTGTCTACTAGACTGCTCAATAAAAACCATAAACAAGTCCAATAGACTGGACTGTAAACTAATTTAAAGTCTGGACTATAAACTATATTCAGCCCTATAGACTGCACTATATTTTTTTTATAATCTGGACTAGAAACTAGTCTATAGTCTGGACTAGAAACTAGTCTATAGTCTGGACTATAAACTAGTCTATAGTCTGGACTATAAACTAGTCTATAGTCTGGACTATAAACTAGTCTATAGTCTGGACTATAAACTAGTCTATAGTCTGGACTATAAACTAGTCTATAGTCTGGACTATAAACTAGTCTATAGTCTGGACTATAAACTAGTCTATAGTCTGGACTATAAACTAGTCTATAGTCTGGACTATAAACTAGTCTATAGTCTGGACTATAAACTAGTCTATAGTCTGGACTATAAACTAGTCTATAGTCTGGACTATAAACTAGTCTATAGTCTGGACTATAAACTAGTCTATAGTCTGGACTATAAACTAGTCTATAGTCTGGACTATAAACTAGTCTATAGTCTGGACTATAAACTAGTCTATAGTCTGGACTATAAACTAGTCTATAGTCTGGACTATAAACTAGTCTATAGTCTGGACTATAAACTAGTCTATAGTCTGGACTATAAACTAGTCTATAGTCTGGACTATAAACTAGTCTATAGTCTGGACTATAAACTAGTCTATAGTCTGGACTATAAACTAGTCTATAGTCTGGACTATAAACTAGTCTATAGTCTGGACTATAAACTAGTCTATAGTCTGGACTATAAACTAGTCTATAGTCTGGACTATAACTAGTCTATAGTTGGACTATAAACTAGTCTATAGTCTGGACTATAAACTAGTCTATAGTCTGGACTATAAACTAGTCTATAGTCTGGACTATAAACTAGTCTATAGTCTGGACTATAAACTAGTCTATAGTCTGGACTATAAACTAGTCTATAGTCTGGACTATAAACTAGTCTATAGTCTGGACTATAAACTAGTCTATAGTCTGGACTATAAACTAGTCTATAGTCTGGACTATAAACTAGTCTATAGTCTGGACTATAAACTAGTCTATAGTCTGGACTATAAACTAGTCTATAGTCTGGACTATAAACTAGTCTATAGTCTGGACTATAAACTAGTCTATAGTCTGGACTATAAACTAGTCTATAGTCTGGACTATAAACTAGTCTATAGTCTGGACTATAAACTAGTCTATAGTCTGGACTATAAACTAGTCTATAGTCTGGACTATAAACTAGTCTATAGTCTGGACTATAAACTAGTCTATAGTCTGGACTATAAACTAGTCTGTAGTCTGGACTATAAACTAGTCTATAGTCTGGACTATAAACTTGTCTATAGTCTGGACTATAAACTAGTCTATAGTCTGGACTATAAACTAGTCTATAGTCTGGACTATAAACTAGTCTATAGTCTGGACTATAAACTAGTCTATAGTCCTAACTAACTAATGTCCTTATCTTTTTTTAATTTCCCTTCTGTATCTACTTTCTCTCTTCGTCCTTTCTCTTTTTAATTGTAAGTTTCTTTTAATTCTTAACTTCTATATATGTATTTCATATCAATTCCATGATTTCCTTTAATTATTTTTGTTCTTCTTCTTTTTTACCACATATCTGTCCATCTATTTCTATATATCATTTGTAGTACACAATTTCTATTAGTTTCTGAAATAAAAACAAAAAAAAAGAGTCCTTTATCAATTCATATTCAGAGTCATTTATTCATTTCTTCATTCATTTGTTTTATTTCCTTTAAGCTCATTTCTACTTTTATTTTTCTATTCTATATGTATGTGTATATATGTGTGTGTGTTAGAGTGTGTTTTATGCATGAAATGTGTCTCTTTTTGGTCAGATTTTTTGTTGTTGTATTTTGTGGGGAAATAGATTTTTCTTTTTATTTTATTTATGTATTTGTTGTTGTTGTTCTCTTGAAATGACATGAAGGTTATAAATGTGTCAGTGTTATTGTATTTTATTTAGTGTTTTTGTTGTTATAATGATTTTGATTATTATTTTTTTAATTTTATAAAAATGCTGCATCAAAGAAAAGTTAGAAATTGTGGAAAAATAATAAATTTTGTTATAAAACAAAAGAGAACTTTTTATGGTGTGAGTGAATATATGTTTTCGTTTTTTAAATATGAAAACAAAAATGAACAAATGTGTCAAACATCTATCAGGATTTTATGAAAAAAAAATATTAAAAAACATATTAGACTAGTTTATAATACAGAGTCCTGTCTATTGACTAGTTCATAACCCATATTATAGACTACTTTATAGCCCAGACTAGAGACTAGTTTATGGTCTAGACTATAGACTAGTTTATGGTCTAGACTATAGACTAGTTTATGGTCTAGACTATAGACTAGTTTATGGTCTAGACTATAGACTAGTTTATGGTCTAGACTATAGACTAGTTTATGGTCTAGACTATAGACTAGTTTATGGTCTAGACTATAGACTAGTTTATGGTCTAGACTATAGACTAGTTTATGGTCTAGACTATAGACTAGTTTATGGTCTAGACTATAGACTAGTTTATGGTCTAGACTATAGACTAGTTTATGGTCTAGACTATAGACTAGTTTATGGTCTAGACTATAGACTAGTTTATGGTCTAGACTATAGACTAGTTTATGGTCTAGACTATAGACTAGTTTATGGTCTAGACTATAGACTAGTTTATGGTCTAGACTATAGACTAGTTTATGGTCTAGACTATAGACTAGTTTATAGTCCAGACTATAGACTAGTTTATGGTCTAGACTATAGACTAGTTTATGGTCTAGACTATAGACTAGTTTATGGTCTAGACTATAGACTAGTTTATGGTCTAGACTATAGACTAGTTTATGGTCTAGACTATAGACTAGTTTATGGTCTAGACTATAGACTAGTTTATGGTCTAGACTATAGACTAGTTTATGGTCTAGACTATAGACTAGTTTATGGTCTAGACTATAGACTAGTTTATGGTCTAGACTATAGACTAGTTTACGGTCTAGACTATAGACTAGTTTATGGTCTAGACTATAGACTAGTTTATGGTCTAGACTATAGACTAGTTTATGGTCTAGACTATAGACTAGTTTATGGTCTAGACTAAAGACTAGTTTATGGTCTAGACTATGGACTAGTTTATAGTCCTCTTTATGTTATAGTTTTTAGTCTAATATCTAGTCTAATTTTAAGTGCCATAAGGAGTCTATATTTTGGTATATTTTAAAATCTACTTTATAGTCCATTTTTAGTCCAGTCTGTTTTAGTAATATCAAATGTTGCATTTTATTCTCTTTCATTCTCTCCTCCTTTTGTATTATGCCTACTTTCTCCTCCTTTAAGCTTAAGTTAAGTGTCAAAGTGAAACAATATTTCCGTTTCCGTTAAAAGCAACTACAACTACTACTTGTATTAAAGCGAGAAATAACAAAACAAAAAACAGTTTATAAATACTTGTGTGAATATTAACTGTCAGGCGTTTTATTCTTCTTTTTTTCGAGATTTTTTTGTTGGTGTTGTTGTTTTTATTTGTTGTCTTTTATATGAACATTCAAATGCCTCTCAACAATAACAAACAAAACACAAACAAATGTAATAAACAAAAAAAGCTTTTAAGAAAAATATTTTTACTCATAAATGGGAAAAAGAAAAGAAAAATGTTGAAGAAGAAGAAGAAACAAAATTATACGAGCAGCCACAATAGACATTTTTGCAACAATTTTTGTTTTTGCTAAAAACAATTGAAAATTTTCAAGTCCCATTTTTCTCAATGGCATAAACTTACATGAAAGAAAAGAGAGAGAGAGAGGGAGAGAGAGGGAGAGAGAGGGAGATAGAGTAATTGTAAAACAATAACAACAAAAAAAATAGGCAAAAATTAAAGAATTTTTAAAGGTGAGACAAAATAACACACATCCACATACATATGTATTTAAATTAACCCCTTGTGGGGAGGCTGGGTGTCCTTTTGAAACAAAAATTTGTTCATGTCTTGAAAAAATATTAAAAATGCCAAAAATAAAAATAAGTTAAATTCTATTTAATACTCTATTTGTTGCTTTTTAGTAACTATACGCTCCTTATAGGATTAAAGTCCTTTATTCAAAAAAAAAAAACATGCCCTTTCATTGTCTACAATTTTTCTGTATTTTGTCTCATTGTTCACCATGATGATGACGACTGACTTACATTTACAATTTAAGACACATTTGTTTTGTTTTTACAACAACAATTTGTTTTAAGTTCCCTAGAAACCCAGCCAAACTAACAGACAGTCAAAAGGACGCACTAAAGTACAAACCTCAAGACAATTGTTTTAATACAAAAATTAAGCTGGCCAATATTAACAGACAATAGTGTAAAATCATTTTAAACAAAATTGTTTCTCCTCCTTTTCCCTCTCTTCCCTTACAACTGGTGTTGATGTTGGTGATGAAAACACATCACAAGTTTTTTTTAGCGTTTTTTCTTTTCTTCTTCTTCTCTTTATGATTTTTGTTTATAATTCTTAATGTTTGGTGACCAAATGGTTACAATAATGGTCTCGACTTGAAATAACAACAACAAAAGAAGTCCTCACTGGAAATTTATTGTCACTTTAACAAAACCAAAGAAAAAAAAATAACAGTGAATAAAATATGAAAAGAAGTGAAATTATAATAAAGTGAAAATAACAAAAGAATTAAAAAAAGAAAAAAGGGAAATTAAGTATATAAATTTTGGCAAAAAGACGGAAAATGATTATGAAAGTTGTGAAGCTATAAACTACACAAAGCAGACTATGAACAAAACTACAAACCTGCAGCCTGAACCAGATTATAAAACTGTTTATGCACTAAATAGTGCAAGATTTAAATTAAACTATAAACAGAACTATAAAGCACACTGTGAACTATGCTACAAACTGGAGCATTAACTAAGCTATAAAATAAATTGCATACTAATGAAGTAGTAAACTATAAATTGAAGTATAAATTAAATTGGTAATTCAACTGCCAATAAACTAGATGAAAGTCTATATTAAGAACTCTATTATAGTCCATTATTATCAAGACTAGAAATTGCATATTAGCAGAGAATAAACTAAAGTAGATCATAAACTAAACTATAAACTAAACTCCATACTAATGAAGTAGTAAACTATAAATTGAACTGTAAACGTAGTCTATTACTATTAAGACTATAATCGGCATTTTAAACCGAGACCAGTTTATATAACATCATCATAAACTGGACTAAAAACTAAACTATAGCAAACTAAACTATATTTAACTAAAAATGTACCTAAAATAGCTTTAAATTAATTTATAATAGTAACCGAAATAAAGCTTTATTAGCAGGTCAAACTAAACTATAAATAGTGATTTAATAGCAGCTTAAACTGAACCCTAAATACAGCTATAAAAGCAATCTAAAACTAGACTATAAATAGAATTATTAAAGTATCCAGACTTAAGCTTTTAAGAAAGCAATAGAAAAATGCTATAAAAGCAACTTAAATGTAGCAATAATAGCAGTCTTAATTTAGCATAAATATATCTAATATAAAACAAGACTATAAACTAGACTAAAATCCATAAACTTGTCATATAATGGCCAATCCGGTAGTCAAGATTATAAACTGGAAAAGCATTTGTTGGCTAAACTGGTATAAAACTGATATTTCTTAAATAGTTTATAGTCTAGTTTTCGAACTGGATAAAGCTCCAAATTATACATTTGACTAGAGTCTAATTTAAGGTATTCGATTAACGAACTAAATTAAAAATATTTTGTGAACTAGACTAAATGTTTTCTCTAGTTTTTGAACTCATAATATCTCAACTGGACTGTAGTTTAAATTATGAACTACAGTTTAGTTTAAATTGACAACTTAACTGTGAATTGGGAACTAAATAGAGTCTAGACTATAGTGTAGATTATAAATTACACTTTAGAAGAGATTAAAAAAATAAACTATAGACTAAATTAGAAACTAAACTATAATTAACATTATAAATTTGACTAAAAATCTAGATTAAAACTTTGATAATAAATTAAAGTGTAGACAAGATTATGAACTGGAATAGAGTCTAAATTATGGATAGAATTATAGTCTAGATAGAGACTAGATTATGAACTAGACTACATTAAAAGAAGACTATATAGAACTAAACTATAATTAACATTATAAATTTGACTAAAAATCTAGATTTAAGCTTGATAATAAATTAAAGTGTAGACTAGATTATGAACTGGAATAGAGTATAAATTATGGACAGAACTATAGTCTAGATATTGTACTAGACTAGAAATTAGATATGGAAACTAGATTTGAATCTAGATTATGAACTAGACTTTAATCTAGATTATGACCAGAATAGAGTCCAGATTATAACAGAACTATAGTTTAGCTTACGAACTAGACAAGAGTCTAGATTATGAATTAAACTAGTTTACATTGTGAAGCAAACTATAGTCAAGGTTATGAACCAGAATATAGTCATATTATGAACTGGAATTTAGTCAATATTGTGGACTAGATTATGGACTTAACTAAAATTTATATTGTAAATCAAACTATATTCAAGATTAAACTTATATTCTACACTATGCTGTAGTCTAGACTATGAACTAGACTATAGACTAGTTTATGAGCTAAACTATAATATACATTATGAACTAAACTATAGACTGCATTTGAAACTAAACTCTAGTCTGCATTATGAACTCAATGAAAGTTTATATAGTCTAGATTATAGACTAGACTAGAGTCTAGGTTACGAACTAAAATATAGTCATTAGTCTAAATTAATGAACTAGATTAATGTTTATTTTACGAACTAGATAATAGTCTAGATGATGGACTAGACTATATTCTTTATTAATTAGTTTTTAGTCAGGTTTATGTATTAGACTTTAGTTTAGTTTCTAATCTAGCCAATAGTCTATAGTCTATATTGTAGCCTAGATTATAGTCTTGATTTTAAATTTAACTTGAATCTAAATTATGAATTCAATTTATTTATTAAAGTTTATTATTAAAACTTTTATTTTCATTTCCTGATTTTTTGTATTTATCCTCTTTTAAAAGTCTCACATTAATTTACATTTAAGTTATTAAAACCTAAACTAGTTTCATCCTAATTCATCTTAAATTACCTCCATTTATTCTGCATTGCAAAAAAAAACCCACATTTACTCAATTTTCATTGTCTTCCTTTTTTAAACACGTTTATTCCATTTTGCCTGTTACAAAGAGAAGGCCTTGTAGGAGTTAGTGTGTGTGTGTAGGTGTGTGTCTGTGTATAAGCGGAAATGCTGATAGCATTATCTCGTGATATTCATTAATTTCTTTCTTTCTTTTCATTCTTCTGCAGTTTTTCTTACGCATAAAATTTTTTTGTATATGAAACGCATAATAAAAATCTCCGTTTCTCATTAAAAAAAAGCATAATGACATCGTCTCAAATAAGTATATGTATACGACTTCCTTTATTAAACTTCCGTTTTCGTTTCATTTCTTATAAGCGATTTTTTTTCGCATACTTTTTATTTGCCTTTAAAAAAATTGTGGGGGAGGGTGAAGTTTTTTTTAGGGGATAATAAAATCCTTGAATTATGTTTTAGTTTATAGTGCAGTTTTAGAAAAAATAAAAAAGAAAAGAGGGGTGTTGATACTGTTAGAGAGGGGATAAAAAAGAGAGGTCGTGTGTGTGTGTGTGTTTGTGTTTGTTAAAGCAACTGGTTGGGTTTCTTGCTGTCATTTTTATTGGCCTCAATTAAAGCTAAAAAATTTCAATTTTCATTTTGTGGTTTTTTTGGCAAAAACCTGTTTCCGGCTTTTATGGATGAAGTTTGTGGTTTTTTGAAAAACAAAAAAAATTATGAGTTTTAATTAAAACCTCTCAACAAAATTAAAAACTATAAAAGCCAACAACACAAAAAAGAGTGAAATTCAGTAATTTTTTTCTTATTTAGACTTTAAATTTCAAACATCACATTTAACTTCCTTTTGTGATGTTTCTCTTTAATATCCTGCTACTTTTGTATCCTGTTTTCCTAAGCACGAACTATAAAACCTAAACTAAACTACTTTAAAATGTCAGTTATCTTTACCTCTTTCCCCTCTTTTATCATTATATTATTTTAACAATAACTGTATCATATTTTAGTCATTTTTTCCTTAACTTAACCACATATACTGTCATCATATCATTGTCATACTTTAGCTCATCATATCAACTTTATCAAGTGTTCCACCTCATCCGCTGCAGTGTTTCTAGTATCACTATCAGTAACAGCAATTTCCCTTTAACATCGTCATCATATTCACATTCTTGTTGTTGTTGTTGTTGTTATCTCTGTCCATAAACTAAAACTTGTGGCATCTATTGACTAACACTCGCCTAAGTTTTGTTTGTTGCTGTTTTTTATTCTATTTTCTTTTCAAATATTGAAAAATTCCATTTACGAAATGTCATTTTATTGAGTTACAGTTATGATAAGGGTTGTCATTAGTTTGTCATTGCTTAAGTGACGTTTGGGAAATTAAAAAAGCAAAAAAAAAAAAAAAGAAAAACTAGAGAAGAAAAGAGTTTTAATGCAACTCAAACATGACAAAGAAAGGAAATTAAAAAATATTGAGATATCAAAAAATGTAGTTTTTTTTTTAATAAAAGCTACAATTTAGGTCATAATTAAGACTACAATTCAATTCATAGTCTGCTAAATAAACTACACTATGGAATAGTTCATTACCCAGACTATTTCATATTCCAGACTTTAGTCGAGTTTATGACATAGATTGTAGTCTAATGTTTAATCTAGTTAATCTAGATTATAGCTTAGTTCACAGAAAACACTATAGTCTAGTTAATAATCTAGTCTACATTTAAATTCATAGTCTATATTATAGTCTACTTCATAATTTAGATTATATACTTCACAATTAATAATTTGAACTATATTCTAGTTTATAATCAAGTCATTAGGCCACTTCATATTCAGCACTTTACTCTTCTTTATACTCTTGTTTATAGTCTTTATAATATTGAATCAACAATCTAGTTCTTTAGTCTAGTTAATAATCTAGTCTACATTTAAATTCATAGTCTATATTATAGTCTACTTCATAATTTAGATTATATACTTCACAATTAATAATTTGAACTATATTCTAGTTTATAATCGAGTCATTAGTCCGCATCATATTCAGCACTTTAGTCTTCTTTATACCTTGTTTATAGTCTTCATAATATTGAATCAACAATCTAGTTCTTTATCTGAGCTATTTCAGGATAGTTCATTACCCAAACTATTTTATATTTCAGATTTTAGTCGATTTTATAACATAGATTGTAGTTTAGTTCATATTTAAGATTATAATCTAGTTAGTTATAGTCTAGTTCAAAAATAATACTATATTCTAGTTAATAATCAAGACTATAATTTAATTCATAGTCTATATTATAGTCTACTTCATAATTTATATTATATCCTTCACAATTAATAATTTAGACTATATTCTAGTTTATAATCAAGTCATTAGTCCGCTTCATGTTCAGCACTTTAGTCTTCTTTATAATCGAGTTTATAGTCTTCATAATATAGAATGCAGTGTAGTTTTTAATCTGAACTATTTCGTAAACAGACTATCATTTCAACAATCGTTTACATATTCTAATTTATAATCTAAGTAGATTATAGTTTAGTTATAATGCGAGACAATAGTCAATAATCAAAACTATAGCTTAGATCAACAACTGAACTAAAGAATAGTTCATAACATGGACAATTTTCCGTTTCATAACATAGACTTTATTCCAGTTTATAATTCTGACAATAGTCTAGTTTACATTCTAGACTACTCACCAGTTTCAAGTCGAAACAATAGTCCATTTATAAGCTATATTATAGCGTAAATTATAATCTGTAGTTCATAGTTTAGATTTTAGTCTAGTTTCGAGTCATGATAATGGTCTAGTTCATAATCTAGACTACTGAGGACTATATAAACTTGATTTTAGTACATTATTCAGACAATAGTCTTATTCATAATCTATGCTATAATGCAGATCATAAACTGGGCGAAATACTAGTTCATTACCTTAACTTTATGAACTAGTATTTCGCTTTTTTTTAGACTTTGTATCACCGAAACTGGACGAAAATTTTCAGACCTGTTTATAGAAATATAAATTCCCTTAAACATTAACTACTGAGATGAGAGAATAAGAAATTAAAAAAAAAAATATATTTTTAAATTTCTAAACATTTTTTAAGACCGAAACTGGCCGAATATTTTTAGATTATTAAAACTATTCGGTCAGTTTATAGCAATATAAATTTCCTTAAACATTCACTACTAAGATGAGAGAGTAAGAAATTAAAAAAAATATTTTTAAATTTCTAAATATTTAACTAATTTTTTTAGTTCGAAACTGGCCGAATATTTTTAAATTATAAAAAATTGTTTTTTTTTTTTGTTTAAAACGATAAAAATGATATAAGAAATTGATAAATTTATAAATATTAAAAAAATACATAAAAAAATATTTTTTTTACATTTTTTAAGTAACCGAAACTGATCGAAAATTTTAGAAGTGCTTTAAAAATGTGAAAAGATCTTTCGATGTTATTGAAAATCATAATAATTTAAAAGATTCAAACAATTATTAAAATTTCTTATTATTTAGCACATTTCCGAATGACCGAAACTGGCCGAACATTTTTAAAACTATTCAAAAAAGTTTAAACTGTTTTTGAAATTAAGTAAAGAAATTTGGAAAAGAAAACAGTTCTCTGTAGTAAAAAGATGCAATTTCTTAAGATTTAACTGATATTTTTTCCACATAGAATCTGGTCGAAAATTTTCAAACTGTCAAAATTTAATTCCCAGAAAACTTTTAGATAGCCTGAAGAATTATAATTGGTAAAAATTTTAAAATTTCTTAATTATTTTATTTTTTTACATAACCGAAACTGACCGAATATTTTTAAATCTATTCAAAAAGGTTAAAACAAATTTTGAAATTAAGTTAAGGGCCTAACTAATTATAAATGTTAAAAAAATGAAATATTCCCTTTTAGCCAAGTTTTTGTATGACCGAAACTGGCCGAATATTCTCGGAATTTTTTAAAAAGTTGTACTTATTTTTAAAATAATCTAAATATTTCAGAGAGCCATAAATGTTCAAAAATATTAAAATTTTATTAAATTCAAAACATGTTTTTAAAACTGAAACTGGTCGAAAATTTTTGTAAACATTTAAAATTGTTGAAACTAACTTTGGAATTAACTCAAAAGTTTTAACTACTATAAAACATAAACAAATTAATTATACATTTTTCGTTAAGTTTTTGTATAACAGAAACAAGTCGAATTTTCTTGGAATTTTTTTAAAATGTTGTAATTATTTTTAAACTAATCTAAGTATTTCAGAAAGCTAAAGATTTTAAAATTTGGATACATTTCATTACTTTTACGACATTTTTTCATAACCGAAACTGGTCGACAATTTTATAAATACTGCAAATAGACCGAAATCTGGAATAATTTAAAAATGTAATTATTTTAAAAATAATCTTACTATTTTAGAGAGCAATAAATGTCAAAAATTATTAAAAATTCAGTAAATTCAAAGATTTTTTTCATAACCGAAACTGGTCGAAAATTTGTGTAACCATTAAAATTTATGAAACTAATTTTGAAATTAACTTAAGAGTTAAAACTACTATAAATGCTAAAAAAATTTAATTGTCCCTTTTTCAACAAGTTTTTGTACGACCAAAACTGGTCGAATAATCACGGAATTATTTAAAAATGTTGTAATTATATTTGAAATAATATAAGTATTTCAGAAAACGATAGATGTTAAAAAATATTAAAATTTTATTATGTTTACAGTATTTTTTCTTAGCCGAAACTGCTCGAAAATTTTTAGAAATAGACCAAACAGGCTGAAATCTATTTATAAATTAATGTTATTTACTATTTTTGTAGCAAAAATTTAGAAAAGACTAAAATATTTTTTTTCTTATTTTCCCTCTTTTATAATGTTTTAAACCCCTATAAAAATTATTAACAGACAATTACATATTATTGTACGATTTTCTTCGTTATATTTGTATTTATGGCAAAATAGTTATAAATATTAGCAAAAATTCTTATAAACAAACCAACAAACAAACTTATTTAATGGTTAGAAAATATAATTAAGATATATGAAAATAAATTTACTATTTAGATAAGGTTTCCGTTTCCTATGTTTCCCTACCTGTGTTATGCATATACACACTCTTTCACTCATTCTATATATCTCGCTCTATCTCTCTCTCTCTCTCTTTAACTAAGCAGTTATGCTAACTACTTGCCAACATTATTACAAACCAACATTTTACGGTTAATATGAATGACAGGAAAATATGGAGGGGCGAGTAGGAAGAGGAAAAGGAGAAATAGAAAAATATGTAATAAAAAATTATAATGAAAATAAATAAAACAAAAAAATGTAATGAGACCAAGAACTCTAAGAAGAAAAAACTAAAAACAAAAAAGCAGTAAAAGTTACTTTTCTTCTTCTTTAACATAATTTTGCTGTCTTTAGAGATTAAACTGTAAAATAAAACAGAAAAACAAAAACTATAAAATTATTAAATTTGTTTGGAAGAGAAAAAAACACAACTTCTTGAGGAAAATTTAAGGTTGAGTTTTTTATTTTTGTTCAACAATTAATGTTTAATGAGCAAATGGTCGGCAAAGCCAGAAGTTATGCATTAAGAGAGAAGAGAGAGAGAGAGCAAAAAAAGGTAATTTGTGTTGCCTATTTTAAGGCTGAAAATTATTTTAACACTAAAAAGTATTTATTCAATGAAAATGAGTTATGCAATAGAAAATTTTTAATAAAATTTAATTTTCTTAATTTTCGGTAAGTTTTATTTAACAAAAAAGGTTTTAAAATTAAGATATTTTCATCATTTTTTATGTTGTATGCACCCCAATACTTCCTACATGATTTTTAAAGAAATTGTGCATATTTTCTCAATTTTTAAAATTTTCGGCCAGTTTCGTTTAAGCAAAAATTGGTTATATATGAAGAATTTTTTACTATATATTATTCTCCAGTCTCTCTAGTTAACATTCAAACAAATTCTACAGTTTAACACAATTTTGAAAATTTTCGGTCAGATTCGGTTAAACAAAATGGTTAAATATTAAAATTATTTAATAAATTATTATAATTTATTTCTCCTTGATATTCCTAATTAAATTTGAAATAAATTTCATCGCTTTAAACAGCTTCAAAAAAATTTCGGTCAGTTTCGGTTAGCCAAACATTTCTTTTATATAAAGAATTTATAATATTTTATTAACATTTGTTATTCTCTAGTATCTCTCGTTGACTTTCAAGCAAATTTACAGGCATTCTGAAAATTTTCGATCAGTTTCGGTAGAGCAAAATATGGTTAAATATTAAAATTATTTAACAAATTTTTATAATTTATAACTCCTTCATTTACCTATATTAAAAATCCAGCTGTTGAAGAAAATTTCAAAATATTTTAACTCGTTTGAAAATGTTCGATCAGTTTCGGTTATACAAAATCTACACAAATATGGAAAATTTTTAAAATATGTTTATTATTTATAGATCTTGACTTTTAGTTCATTTGAAAATAAATTTTCAAATTTTTCTGGACCTTTAAAAAATTCGACCAGTTTCGATTATGCAATTTTTATAAAAATTTTCAGAAATCTGCAAAATATTTTTTAGAGTTTTTTTTATAATTTTAAGAAAGTTCAATTTTTTCGGTCAGTTACGATTTTCAAATGTTTGATTGAGCATTAAAAAATTATTTTCATTTTATAAGGTTTCTTATAAATATTTAGTTATTTTCGAACATTTTTAGACAATTTTAAAAATTTCGGACAGTTTCGGTGTTACAAATTTTATCAAAAAATTAAGAAATCTATAAAATTTGTATTAGATATGAATTATTTAGGTTCCTCTAACTGTTTTAAGACAGTAGTTCATATTTTATAAGGAGTTAAAATTTTTTCGGTCAGTTTTGGTTTTCAAAAATTTTAGGAAATTTTAAGAAATTTTGTTATTTTCTATAAGAATACGTATTCTATGAGGTTTAATGTACTAATTTACATATTTTCAATTAGTTTTGTGCAGTTGTAAAATTTTCGGCCAGTTTCGGTTTTCAAAATTTTGATGAAATATTAAGAATATGAAAGAAGAAGTTATATTCTATGGTGTTTCTTGTATATATCTCCCTATTTAGAAACATGTTTATACAGTTTAAAAATTTCGGTCAGTTTCGGTTATAAAAATTTCGAATGATTTTAAAGAAATTTGAATAAATATTATTTTTCTGTAGTTCTTAACACATTTTATTTTTATTTTATTTTTTTTTTTTTTTTTTTTTTTTTTTGTTAAAAATGTTTCGGTCGGTTTCGGTTAGAGTTTTTTTGCTTGAAAATTTCTTTTATATAAAACTTACCTTGCCAGATGATGATATTGTTGATGCCGAAGGTGTACCCGATGATTGTGCACTTAAAGTTGCACGACTTGTATTCGATTGCATTGCAATAATACAACAACAGATTTAAACGGAAACAAGCCAAAACACAACCCTCTCCCAAAAAAAATGGTTG
This sequence comes from Cochliomyia hominivorax, assembly GCA_004302925.2. Classification (NCBI taxonomy): domain Eukaryota; kingdom Metazoa; phylum Arthropoda; class Insecta; order Diptera; family Calliphoridae; genus Cochliomyia; species Cochliomyia hominivorax. The sequence continues at coordinate 87,336,684 of PYHX02000495.1, read as the reverse complement.
TTATTTCGTTTAGGATTTTTTCTTTCTTTTTTCGTTTTTTGTTGTATTCACTCTTCTATTCCTGTTGACAGACTGTCCTGTCGTTTGGTTTAACTTTACGTAGCTTAACACGATAAAGGAAATAGAAGCAGGAAAAGTTTGTCAAAAATACAAGGGAACGCATATGAATGTATTTCGTTCAATTTTTTCGCTTTATAATTTAAAAGATACTAAAAATTCCAAAGCATATCGTAGGGAGCTGATGACAATGATGATACACATATATGCACTCAAAAACACAGCAGGTAAATAGCAGAGTGTGTGTTGCTTTTGTGGTTGTGTTATTAGGGTTTAAAAAAGAGAGTGACAGGGAGTGAGAACAGATTAAAGTTGAGTGCTAAATATGATGCTGGTGATGATGGAGATGTTGTTGTTGCTGCTGTTAATTGAAGCTTTAAATTCACACACCAACATCAATAAATTGTACACAAATTTAACGAGACATTTTTGTGGCAAGAAATTTTATTTATTTTTATGTTTTTTTACAATAAATCACGTTAATTTTTTTCTTGTATATTTTCACTCACTTTTTTCTAAAAACAAACGGAAATTTATTTTTTGCTAAAAAATTTATTATTTTTATAAAATTGTTGCAATTTTTTATTCATAAATATTTATTATGTTGATATTTTATTTAAATTGTTTTTCATTAAACAAATTTTATATTTTATTATGAATAAACAGAAATTTTCAAACTCGTGTTGTTTTCTAATTTTTTTAATACACACATACCTACACACACTTAAACACCTACACATAAAACTCTATACTCATATACAAAAATAAAAGTTTGTTTAACTTTAAAGTTGTTTAAAAAGAGAAAAGTAATTTTATTTTAATAATTTTTATAAAAATTTTTATTTTTTTATAAAATTTATAAAAAAACACAACAAAAAATATTTATTATATTTTTTAAAATCTCTAAATAAACCCTGAAAAAATTAAATGGTTTTTAAAAATCTCAAACAAATTGTTATAGAAGGACAGAAGGACAGGCTCCTTTGCTCATGCTTAACACAAAAGTTTTTTAAAAGAAAAAAATTCGTATTTTTATAAAAATTCTATACTTTTCAGTAATAATAAAATGTTTCAGATTTAATAAAATCTATAATTTTGAGAATTTTTTTAAACCAAGAACTATAAAACGAAAAAACATGGAAATTAAATAATTAACACATAATTTCTATAAGACAGACGGAAGGACGGACATGTTTTTAAAGTCCAAAATCAGTTTTTGTTTAAAAGTATAAAATTATATTTTTGGAAAAACTTCACTTTTTACAACAAAATAAATGAATTTAATATTAATTTAAAAATATAATTTTAACAAATTTTTATGCCTGAATATCAAAATTTTAAAAGAAAGTATTTTAACAAGACAGACAGAAGGACGGACATGATTTCAAAGCTCAAAATTAATTTTTGCTTAGAAACAAAAAATTATATTTTTAAGAAAAGTCTGTACATTTTAACGAAGTAAATAGTTTAAAATTTATTGAAATAAAATTTTTTTAAAAATTGTTTAATCAAAACACTAAAAATTTAAAAGAAAAGTATTTAACTAAGAATTTCAACAAGACAGACAGATGGATGGACATGTTTTTTAAGTTCAAAATTAGTTTTGACTAAAAAACAAAGAAACGTATTTTTATAAAAATAATATTTAGCAAAAGAAATTATTGAAAAAAATAATTTTAAGAATTTTTTGTGTCTAAACACAAAATTGTAAAAGTAAATTATTTATCTTAGAATTTGAACCAGACAGACAGAAGGACGGACATATTTTACAAACTTAAACTTAATTTTTTATTGCAAATATTTTTGATATTTTTGTAAAAATAGTTTACCATAAATGCTTAAATAAGTTTTGAACAAAATTTAATATTTATTTTTAAAATTTTTACATCTGTTCGTAGAGTTTAAAATCATAATATAAACATTTTTGAAAGAAGGGCAGAAACACGGACACTTGTTTATATTTATATTTATATATATTTACAAATGGAATATTATTTGTTTTTTTTTTCATATAATTCATTTACTTTTTTATATAATCAAAATGTTTAAAATAACGAATTTTTGTGATTTTTCTCCAGAAACTCTATGTGTAAAAACGTTAAGAGGAAATTCTTATTAAATAATTTAAGTAAGACAGACGGAAGGACGGACACAAAAAAAGACTTTAAATTACGTTTTGTCTACAAACTGATATTTGTATTTTTTCTTCAAATCTGTGTGTTTTAATAAAATATATATTTTTAAAATCCATTAAAATTTACAATTTTGACAATTTTTTTTTAAATCTGTAATTATTAACTTAAGAAGAATTGATTTAGTTACATGATTAAAAAGACAGACAGAAGGACGGACACAATAAAAACTGTTTAACTTATGTTTTTTGTAATTTTTTTTATTTGTAGTTTTGAAAAAATTCTTATACATTTTAATAAATTAAATATTTAATTTTTTTTTAATTTGTATAATTTAAAAAAATTAAAACAACAACAATAAAAAATACTTTTTTAATTTATTGAATATTAATTTTTTTTAAATATCGCAAAAACAAAAAAATGGAAGCATTATGCAGGATATACAGATGGGTAGTCATAGTTTTAAGAGTTAAGGTTCTTAATAAAAATTTAATATATAATTAAAGCGGATTTTTAAGCCCACAACTCTAAACTGGAAAAAACCTTAAGAGTTTAAATAATTTTCAGTAAGACAGACGGAGGGACGGACATGTTTAAAGAGCTTTAAATAAAGATTTTTTCATAATTTTCATTTGTATTTTTTGGAAAAACTCTATATTTTTTAACAACTTATTCATCTAATTAATTTATCGAATATTGAAATTTTAGCGATTTTTTTAAAAACCAGTCCATATTATTAAATAAAAATCATTATGTAAGACAGACAGATGGACGGACATGATTTTTAAGAATTTAGCACATTAATTAGATTTTGGCTTAATTTATATAAAAGAATAAAGTTTAGGCTATAAATAAGAATGTATTTTAAATTAAAATAAAAAGGCGTTTCTTTAATTTTTTGTTCATTACTTTCATTTCCTTTTATTTTTTTACATATGTTTTATTTTCCTTTGCATGTATGAGTGTTTTCAATTATTATTGAGAAATTGATTTAAGAGTGTAATTTAATGTTTTTCAATAGATTTTTGTAATTTATTTTTTGTTTTTTTCTTGTTTTGTGTTATTGAAAGCAAACCTAACCTTAATTTAGTTCTTGTTTTGCTGTTATAAAAGTTATAAGTAAAAAAAACAATATTTGACACAATAATATATCATTATATTTGTTGTTGTTTTTGGAATATTTGTAGAAAATTTATGGATAATTGAATATAGATATTTGGTATATATTAAAAAAAAATTTATATATTTTGTTTTATTATTTTAAAGAAAAAAATTTTGATAAACTTTTTTTCTCCATCAAGAAAAAGATATTTAAATATTGTTTACATTGTAATATTTTTATATCCACCCTACACCACCATAAATGATGAAGAGGGTATATTAACTTTGTTATTCTTGCATCAAATTAAAATCTGAGTTGATTTAACTTTGTCCGTTTGTCTGCCCATCTGCGTGCCTGTCCGGCTATCAATCTGTCTGTTTTTGATACGCTTACATCCACAATAATTGACAAAGTTCAATGAAATTTAGCCCGGGAATCTGCTATAATCTCGAGAAGTTACCTATTTAAAAATAGCAAAATCGGTTTAGTATTTTAGGAGATATAAAGCGATATCTGAGACAACCTCTAAATTAAAGCGTAAAACTTTCGTAAAATTATCAATTATAAACCGACAAATTAGAATAAAAATTTGCCACAATATCAAAAAATATATACATCATTATCACTCCAAAACTTATCAAAATCGGTTTAATAGTTAAAAAGTTATAGCCAAAGATTTTTTTGATATATAGAAGAAAAACTTTCATATATTGTATGCGTTTTAGTGTGAATGTACGTAAAGTGTATATGAAAGAAACATAACGAATTTATTTCTTAGGCATTTTCTGGTGAAGGGTATTGAAGATACGCCATAGCCGAATCTAGCATTCTTACTTCTTTTGAAATGGGTTTTGAATCCTCATTATCATAACAATTTATTCTATAGTGACCTACAAGATAGTTTCAATTTGATTTAACAATATTTTCTGATATTTCTTTTTTACCCTTTTTTCATATTACAAAATAATAAAAATCTTGTTGGAGTCTTTGAAAAAATGGACTAAAGAAAAGGACTTGAATATATTTTTTTTAAACTCATTTACATATAATTTTATTTTCTTTTATAGAAAACAGTCTAAAAATGTTATAATATGTAATACATTTACATATACATATTTTATGTATTTAAATGTTCTTTCTTTTTCATGCTTTTTTTTGAGTTTTTTGTTTTGTTGTTTCAAAAAAAAAAAAAAATGATGAATGTTTTGCTGTTTTTTAAAGGTTCAAGGTGGTCAACACCAGCAACAACAATAACAGCTTCAGAAAAAAAAATTGACCACAAAAGATTTGTGTTTTTGTAATAAAACATACAAAAATAATAATATAAAATAAAAATATAAATAAAAAATACTCTCTATAAAGATATAAACATTTCTTTCATAATAATAAAATACACTCTTATTTAAGCCACTTTAATGTAATAACAAACATACTGTTACTCCCTCATCCACATTCTCTCACTCACTCATACTCCCACTCTCAGTTTACTTTTCATTTTTTTTTTTCATTATTTCTTAACATTTACCGTAAGCTTTAAGTATAATAATAATGTTTGCGGTGTTGGTGTTTGTTTGCCATAAGAGCAACAACAATATACACTCACCCAAACATGTAAAGTAAAGTCACCTAAACAAAGCAAGAGAATATTTGAGAAAGTTAAGGAAACGGATATAAGCAGCCACATTGAAATGTGGTTCTTATATATTATATATTATAATGATAAATAACGAGTTATGAATGAGAGACAAACAAAAAATATATGATAAGAATGAAAAAAGAATTTTCTTACAAAAACAAAAATTGAAAAGAAATATTTGAAGAAAATATTTAAAGACAAAAAAAGAATTCAGTTAGAAATTTTATTTTATAGAATAAAATGTAGCAAAGTTTAAGATTTACTCCTTAAATATTAGTCTAATATGTAGACAATATTAGCCTATAAGACTAGGTTCTTGCTAATTTATAGACTAGTTTCTACAAAATCGACTAAATAGACTAGTATGTAATGTAAAGTGGTAACTGGTATACAATATAGACTAGAGACTATATAAAATAGTCTTTGAACTGGTTTATAATATAGACTAGGAATTAGTTAATAATAATAGCTTCTAACTATATAATAACGACTATAAATTAGTCTAAAATATTGACTATAATCAAGTCTACAAAATAGATTAGAAACTAGTCTATAATATAGACTATAAAATAGTCTATTTAATAGACTAGAAATTAGTCTAAAAAAAGACTAGAAACTAGTCTATAAAATAAAGTAGAAAATAGTTATAAAAATAGTCTAGAAAATGGTTTAAAATATAGACTAGAAACTAGTCTATAATATAGACTAGAAAATAGTTTAAAATATAGACTAGAAACTAGTTTAAAATAAAGGCTTGAAACTAGTCTATAAATAGATTAGGAACTAGTCTATAATATAGACTAGTCTACAATATATGCTGGCAGCTAAAAATAGTCTATAATATATACTATAATAAAGTCTATATTATAAATTAGAAACTTCTCTGCATTATAGACCAGAAACTAGACAGAATTATAGACTATAAACTTGAGTATATCTAGTCTAAATTATAGGCTAAAAACTAGTCTAAATTATAGACTAGAATATTAGTCTTAATTATAGACTATAAATTTGTCTATATTTAAAAATAGAAACTAGTCGAAATTATGGAATAGAAACTAGTCTATATTAAAGGCAAGAAATTAGTCTATATTTAAGACTAGAAATTAGTCTATAACATAAACTAGAAATTGTTCTATAAAATAGAATTAGTGTATGTTATAGACTATGGGATAGACAGTAGTCTACATACTAATTTTTAGTCTATATTGTAGACTAGCTTGTAGTCTATATTGTAGACTATCTTGTAGTCTATATTGTAGACTAGCTTGTAGTCTATATTATAAACTAGCTTGTAGTCTATTATATAGACTAGCTGGTAGTATACATCATAGACTAGCTTATTATACAAACTAATGTGTATTCTATATTATAGTCTGGCTCATAGTCTATATCATAGTCTACATTGTAGTCTATATTATAGACTGGCTTGTAGTCTATATTGTGGTCTTTAGTTTATAAATAGTCTTTGTTTATCTTCTTTTTAATATTTCCTAGCTTCCTGTTTTTGACCATTAATTCTCAAGTACTCCTTAAGGTGTTGAAACTCCCTAAGCTCTCTCTTAATTTCCACCTCTTATATCTCTCTAAATTCCAATATTATTAAAAGGAATTGAAACTCTCAAAAGTAAAACTATAAAACAAATCGTTTACTTGAAATTGAAGCGATAAACGACAATTGTCAATAGCAATGTTTGGAGGTCCATATATGTATGTGTGCGTATCCATTTAAAGGAAACAGCAGAAAATTGTTGTTTAATTTTTATATGACATAAAATTAAACAGCAAACAACAACGACAACAACGTCTTGGGAGGAAATACATGAAAATACATATAAACAGCAAATAACCTCCCTTTTAGTTTTTTGTTGGTGTTTTTGTGGCATTTTTTTGAACAGGAGGCAGGCAGCTATTTCATTACAACTAACAGACACACACACACACATACATTTATATGTATAAATGTTGTTGTAATATGCACATGACTCTAGTAAAATAATTACGAGGAATCTACGAATTAAAAGAAAACTATTTTCGTCAACAATTAAGCCGTAACATCAAATTCTCATTTAGTACAAATAAGCTGCGGCAGATGATGTTTGACTGCTTGTCTGCTCTTGCAGAAACACGATGAGGCATGATAAAGAAACAGCAACAAACTCATCATAACATTAGCAACCAAAAAAAACCAAGACCTCATTACTTTCCCTCTGTAAGTAAGGCAACTGTGGAAGGGGTCATAATGTAGAGCTAGAGCTTCAAATGTATGTGGATGTGGGAGAGTGAGGTAAGAGAAATTATCATAGAGTAAAAAAAAGGTAATTAATTATGGTTAAATGAAAATATGTGAAAGATAATTAACAAATCCCTGAGAACATTTTAAAAAATTATAAATTTTCACCATGAAACAAGAAGAAAAAGCGGGGAAATAACTCAAATGAAAACTATTTAAGGTGAAAAGGAGTTAATTGAAATTTAATTAGGATTTTATATGAAATATTTATTAAAAAAAAAGATTTTTGTTACAAAATTAATCATTTCAAGTAAATATTTTAGAAAATAACTGTTTTTTATAAAGTATTTTTAGCGTTTGAAAGCGCGGTTTTAAGTTAGCATTTTTTAAACATTAAATTTTTATTTTCAAAATTTTTTGAAGTTTTTAAGTCAGTAAAATATAAATTTTATAAATTTTTTTTTAAGTTTTTAAGCTTTTAAATTAAAAAATGAAATTTTTTTAACGCTAAAATTTTTTAAGCGTTTTTTTTAATTTCAATAACAATTTATTTATTTAATAAATAAAATTTTAAATTTCTCAAATTTTTAAATTATATTTTTCTTTAAATTACCAAATTTTCAAATCAGCGTTCAAAACCGCTAAAACAGTTTTAAGAAAATTTTATATTTTCAAAAGTTGTATAAAATTAAAAAAGTATTAAATACATTAATTCTATTAATTTTGATTCTATCATAAAAAATATACAGAAGCGTTTTTAAGCGATAAATTTTTTTAAGCTTTTTTTAGTTTCTTATGTAAACATGAAAATTGCTTATTAACTATAATTTACAATTTTTATTTTAAATTATGTTTCTTTAAATTTGCCGTTTTTAAAATAAGCGTTTAAAAACGCTAAATTAATTTTAAGCGTTTTTGATGTTTTCTTCTTTAGGCTAGAAATATTTATAGATTTTTTTCAACCAAAATTAAAATTCTTAAACACTTTTCATGGTTTTTAATAAATTCAAAAAAGCGCTAAAATGTTTAAGCGTTTTCCTTTTATTATTTTTTGTATTTAACAAAACTAATAATTTATATTTGACTTAATTTTTCTTTTCTTACAACCAATTTTCAAATGAACGTTTTAAAGCGCTGAAATAAATTTTCATAATTTTTCTGAAAAATTTAAAAAATGTTTAATATCTCTATATAAATATCTCTTTATAAAATTGTAACCAATTTTGTAATAAAATTTTAAACGAATTTAATTACGGTAAACTTAAAGCTTTTATTATATTTACTTTCAAAAATTGTAATAATTTATTAAGTTTCTAGTGAAACTTTTGTGGTTTATGATTAATTTCTTTTGAAATTTGAAATTGGCGCTTAAAAACGCTTAAATTTGAAAATATTGTTTATATCTTTTAAAAAAATTAAATTTATTGCATAATTTTTATTAAAAAAATATAAAAGTTTCAGGTTTAGAATTTATTCTTCTTGAGTATTTAAATTGACGCTTAAAAAACGCTTAAATTATTTTTTTATTTTTGGTTTTCGTTTTAATATGAAATAATTTTGTAAATTCATAAGACAAACTCAAGTTTTTGTTAGTTTTACGATAATTTTAGTTAAAATTTAAAGAAGCATTTAAAAACGCTTAGTTGTTCAATAGTTTTTTATGAAACTTAAAATTTTCAAAATTTTAAGGAATTTTATTAAAATAAAAATAAGCGTTTAAAAACACTTACATTTTTAACAAGATTTTTAAGAAAATTTTTATAATTTTATTTGTTGGTTGATTTTAATGAATTTTCAATGAGTTTTCAATGCTTTAATAAGATAGATTTTTTATATTTTTATAAAGCGTTTAAAAACGCTTATAATTTTTTAACAGAAAATCCCTAAAAAATTAGTGTCAAGGCAAACAAATTTTCTCTTTGTTTTAGTTTATCTAAAATTTGATTTTAAAAATTAAATTGTTCTAATTAAGTTTTAAAAGGTTTGAAAATTTCTTTGATGTTTTCTATTCATAATAATTTTTTTTTTATTTTCTTAACAAAAGATTTTTTATTATTTGTAAAAAAATATTCTTTCCACATTATAAAATACACATTTGGGAGGTTTCTTTCATTTGATTTTGAAACATTGTTGTTTTAAACGCCAATGAAAGGCAGAAAATATAATAAAAAATTCTGCCAGTTAACGTGATTTTTTTTTTTTTTTTTTTTTAGATTTTATAACACCCACTCTAATAGGATTTTTTGCTATTATTTCTAGCAAAAATTTACTTTTTTCTCACTTTTATATTAATAACACTTGTTTCACTTAAATTCTATTTGATAAAAAAACTAAATTTTCATTAATTTTATTTAAGCAAATTAAAAAAAATTTCCTAACTTTTCATTTTTTAGGATTTTTTTCTTGTGTAAAAAATTTTTCTTCACATATTTTTCATTTAAAAAAAATGTTGCGTTATTTTTAAGATATTTTCTTTACGAACACGTTTAATCCAAAAGTCTGCGCGTAACTGAAATTTTTATGGGCAAATTTTAGCAAAAATACACAGATTCTTTTGAAAAGCATCAAAAAACGGAAAGAAACTCATATTACAATGGATGCTAACAGGATATACACACATATGTATAAACTTGAATACATAACACAAGAAAAAAAAACAACAAAATACTTATACATTTAAAGTACTACAAAAATAAAGAGAAAAAACTCTCTCCCTCTCTCTGTCTCTATTCTAACAGGATGCTGTATTATACTTAAAAAAATATATTTACCGCTATTTGTTACAAAAAAAGTGGAGAGTTTACTCTTATTTCACACAAAAAAACTCATTTTTATACTCTCACTCTCTCCCTCTCATTACAGAACTTATTCCTTTCTTAGCTCTTGTGGATGTTAAATGTTATTTATACCAAAACATATGATTAACAGATATTAAATAAACAAACTGTTTATTTAATATGTGTATTAGTTTTAATATTTATAAGTTATTTGTTTTTAATTTTTTAATACAAACTAAATCGAAAACATCAAATAATAACAAACACCAACCATATATTTTCATCCAATGAACCGTTATTTTGCTTTCTCATTCAATTCATAATACTCAATATAAACAACTCTGTTATATGTCACACAAAGAGTTGCCATATTTAGAACAGTGTCAAATCAAACAAACCATTAACAGAGTTGTATTTTTCAGAAAAATAAAAATGTATGTATGACAATTTTTTATTATTTTTATTTTTTAACAAATTTTATTTTTAAATTAATTAACAATATGACACATAAACAAACAAATAATTGAATTAAAAAATTTCTTTAAAGAAGAATGTTTTTGCACATTTTTATTATTATTTACGTTTTAGTTTTAAATTTACAGCTAAGTTTTGGAAATATTGAAAGAAAACTTGATTATTTCCAGATTTTTAACATCTATAGGTTAATTAGAAAAGCTATCAATGCAGTAACCACATATCTACAATTATAATAGTAAAAGTGATTTTAAGTTTTTGAATTAATAGACAATTTTTTCTGTTATGAATAAAAATTTCATTATTGACTGGTTTTATAACGCCAATAGGTTGGCCATGCAAAAACTAATGATCCTCTCTAATTCCTACAATAGAAAACAAATTATCAATCCTCACAAGAATTTAAAAAAAATAAGATAACTCGAATACTGCAGTACATGAAAATATGTTTTTAAAATCTTATAATAGTTTTAAGAAAATATAAAGACTTTTGAAATTGGAATAAAGCATCTAAAGCATCGTTCCCATGACAATTTGATCTCCGTTCCGGTTCTAGAACCCAGCGACAATTTTAATTTGACATAAAATGTCTAATCTAGATGGGCATTTTTTAATTTTAAGCTGATTTATAAAAATGCTCGATTCGATTTTTCTGAAAATAATAAGATATTCTGGATTATTAACAAAAATAAAGTCGTAATTATAGACAAAATTTAGCCTAACTATACATGAAATATGTACCATATAAACACTTCTTTATAAATATTTAAGGTATATTTATGGGTATTTTTATTTTTTAAGTTAAAATTTTGTGGGAATTTTGTTAACATTAATTAGTTTTTTTTACAATTTAATTAAAATTCATTTATAATTTAATCCCACTTAATTTTACTGTTTCGGGCGACATCTAACCTCAACTATGTGCAACTCAAAAAAATACAATCCTGTCTTTATATTGCCACACAAAACAAAAAGTCAAAAAGCAGAAAGGAAGAGAGAGAATATGTCGTAATGTGTAAAAAATCGACTCTGTTAGTTATAAGAAAAAAATAGTACGACACACTTCAATAGAAAGAAAAGAAAAAATCGCAAATGATTAAAATTTGCATTAAAAACTCGATAAATACGATTAAAAATTAACACAAATGTTTAAATAAATAACAACGAAATAGAAATTATAAAAAAATTAATAAATTTGCCAGAAAAAACGCCAAGAAAACGACTGAAAATCTAAAACGAAAAATACCATACAAAAAAATCCAACAAGAAAAAAGTTGCTGACAAAAAAAAAAAAGAAACAAAGAAGAAGAAGAATTTTTTATAATATAACAAGTAATAAGACCAATAACATAAAAAATATATAGTTTTTTTAACTAGTTTGAGTTAAGAAGCATTTTCCAAATATATTTTGTTTAATAATTTAAGGTTTTATTAACGAAAATTTACAAAGAAAAAAGAATAATATTATAAGTAAAAGTGTGCGTATGTGTTTAAAATGCTGAAGAGAAAAAACGAGTTAAAATATAGAGAAATAAAAACAAAAGTTTTAACAAATAAAAATTAAACAAATAGATTTATCATAAAAAATATATAAAAATTTCCTAATGTGATTTTTGCCATTATTTAACTGAATTGTTATTTTGGGGCTTTAAAAAGGATATGGTGAAATATCAATAAATGTAGGCGTGTCTTATGGTTTAAAAAAATGTTAAAGAAAATTAAAATTTAAGAAAAAAACAAGTACTTGATTTGTGTAATGGAGTGTTAAAAAATTTAATGTTTTTCAGTTTCTTAAATTTTTTTTGTTAAACAAATTCAGTTGTTTTCCTTTTATTTCAAAGTGCTATTAGTTTAACAAAAAACTACCCCACCCGCTGTTATTCGCTTGCCAAACATATGAGCAAAGAAAAAAACATCAAAAAAAAATACTCATTCCATTTCATTTCGTTTAATATGAAGTTCAATATTCAAGCAAAAAAACAACAAAAATTCTACACACACTCCTATACACATATTTACAAAACCAACTAACATAAAAAGAAAAACAACAACAAATATTGTTCAATAACGTCAATCTTGTTTTGTTATTATTTCATGTTTCTTTTAGTTGTGTGTATATTTTTGGACTCTTTCTAGTTTATCTTTGAAATTGCTTTAAGTAGTTATTGTTGTGAGTGTAGTGAATAAAGTAAATGTTTTTTTCTAGTGGTACTAGTTTGAGACATCTCCGATCATTTGTTTGTTAAATAAAGTTGCCATATTTTATATGCTAAAGTTAAGTTTAAAAAATATAAAAGAAAATAAAAATTAAATACTTTTAATAATTTATATCATTATAACTTAATTTATATTAGTTTTTTACAAATCTTCCTGATTATTTTTCTTATTTTAAATACTTTTTATTAATTTCATTCACAGTGGCATCTCTCTCTCTCTTGTTAATATTTAACACATTGTTTTGTTATTGCTTTTAATGAAAATAACACAGAAAACTAAAAACAACATAAATGAGTTTTTGTGTAAATGAGTAAATATGCTTTACTCTCTGCTAATGTCATGTTAGTTTTTTTATAATTCTTCTTCTTTTATATTAAATATGTGTCTGTGCGATTGTGTATTTTCGTTTGTGTGTTTATATTTTACTGCAATTTATACCGATTACTTTTCATTGTTTTGTTATGGCTGCTGTAATTGTTTGTTGTTTTTGCTTTTTTTCAGTAGGGGGTTTTTCTTATGTTTTTATTTTTCACTTTATATTGTTGTTGTTGTTTTTAATGTAACAACAATTTTATAAAATAAACTCATTGTTTTTATTACACTCACACTCTCTATCACTGTATTTTGCTTTTATTCTGATTGGAAGGCGTGCAATATTGCACACAACTGGATTTTTTTTGTTTTTGTTTTTCATTTTAGTAAGAAAAACTAAAGTAGATAAATAATACAAGAAAAAGTGAAATATTTATAAAAGAAAAAGAAATTTATAAAATTATTAAGAATATTAATTCTTTAAAATTTGCATTTTTAACAACAACAAAAAAACTCATCTAGTTCATTAGCTTAAGAATTTTTGTGGATTTTATTTTAATTTTGTTTGTTGTGTTATTGTTTGTTTTTAATTAATCATTTTTAAATATTTAAATTTGTTAATTATGTTTATCTATAATTTCATTTCAATTTATGTGTTTTCATTTTAATCTCTCTTCACCCTTTAGAACCACTTAAAAAACAAAAGACGCCTTTAATGGCAGTTAGCATCAGCAATACCAAACACTTTCAAAACCGACAATTTGCTTGTATCTTTTTATTTAATCCTTAAATCGTCACGTACTTATTGTCACATTACCTGACATTTATTGTTATTATACCAGACGAAAAAAAAAAAACATCGGCAGAATAAAAAGTTTAGAATACTTACAGTGGGACAAAGAAGAAAACAAAAATACTAAGCAAAATAAATAGAAATGAAATTGAACTAAACTAGTATTTAACAGGAAGTGAGCTAGAATGGAATAAAAGCTGAAAAGGAATAGAACTAGAGCTGAATTAGAACTGAACTAGAACTGATGTAGAAATGAACTAGAATATGAACTGGAAACTAAACTGAACAAGAACAGGATCGGAACTGAACTAGTATAGAACTAAAAATGATATAGATCTAGATAAAATTTAGGAACAGCCTAAAAAAGTACTAGAACTAAGGAAAATGAATTAAATCTGGAATTGAGGTAGAACTGAACTAGAAACTGAACAAACATCTGAACTAAAACTGAAATAGAACTAAACTGGAATATGAACTAGTAGATGAACTAGAAAATGAAACAAAATTGAACTAGAACTAAACAAGAACTGGAGTAAAACTAAACTAGAACTGAACTGTAAGTTCATTAGAACTTAACAAAATGTACTTGAACTAAAATTCAATTATATTTCCATAGAACTATAATCGTATTCGAATATAAAGAGTTCTACATAAAACTTTATTTAATAAATTAACCCCTTTATGCCTCTGCCTTGTTTTACGATCTAGTATAAATGCTTTATTTTATTTTAATTTCAATTTTTTCCCATATTTTCTAGACTTCAATATATTAAAAAAACAGCAGCCGATGAACATTAGAACGCTTCAATTCAAAAGAGGGAAGAAGAGTGCAAAATAAACGACAGCAATAAAAATAGCAAGACAAGAAAAAAAGGAAAATAAATTTTATAATAATTTTATAAAATACGCATGGCTTATAAAAGTGTCAACAACATTGAAAAGCAGCAACAACAGCAACAATATATAAACGAACAGCAGCAGCAACAACAATATAACGAACGAATTGTATTAATAAAACAACAAGAACTACAGAAACAACAGCAGCAACAGAAGTTTTTTAACAATTATAATAAATACAAAAAACAACAACAACAATTATAATCAAGTGTTAAAATAACAACCAGAGAAGAGAAACGACAACAATAATAAAAACAGAGAATATATATATTAGATATTATTACTCTCAAAGTTATACTAACAACTCTTTACTTAAGGCCAGACAAAAAGCAACAAAAAGCTTGTTTTTGTTTTCTTCTTACATTTTTTTTATTATTTTGTATTTTGGCCAAAAAGTATAAGAAATACAAGAAGCAAAATTTTATACATCAAAATCGCAAAAGAAGCTATAAAGAACATAAAATTAAGAAAAAAAATAAATAAAAAAATTCCATACTAAAACGAGGGAAGGACAGCAAGATATATTAGACAGATATTCACTTAAATTTTTATTATTGTTCTTTTTTCGATAAAAATAAAACTTAATTAGCGAATATTTGTTTCACACACCTTTAACTTGTTGTTGTTGCTGTTTATAACACACAACGTTAACGAGAACTTTAACGTCATAACAAGAATTTTGAATTGCTTTGAATTCAACATTTAATGCCTGCACGTCATTATAACGTCACACAAATGATCGCAATTAGCGAAGAACAACAAACAGACAATAATAATGCCACTACTACCACTACCACCACCAACAACATCACATCAACAACAACATCAGCAACAGCAGCAGCCAACAACACAAGTACCATCAATAACACCAACACAAAAATTTTCACCACCTACACAAACTCCATTAACAGCAGTTGCAGTAATAGTAGCAAAACTATAAACACCACAACAACTGCAGCAGCAGCAGCTACTTCATCAGCAACAACAATAATATCAGCCGCAGCAGCAGCGTCCGCTTTAAATGGTCATAATAAAACAAATTCAAAATTGAAACCCTACAATGGTTATAATAACAAACATACACAGCAACAACAGTCTCTTAATACAAATAACATCACTTCCACCTCCATCAATAATTCCTCGCTCATCTCTAATTGCATCACCGCCAACACCACCACCACTACAACAGCTGCAAATAATGTCAACGATTCTAGACCATTAAATGGTAATACAAATGGTCTAATGATAACTTCCTCTATAACAAATACTAATACAGTTACTACCATATCCACAAATATGGCTCCTCCTCCTCCTCCAGTTAATGATTCACAGAATACTCAGTCACAACAGAGTGATAGTATACCACCGGGTGGCAGTCTTTGGACAGCTCTGTATGATTATGAGGCACAAGGAGAAGATGAGTTATCATTGCAGAGGGGACAAGTGGTGTTGGTCTTATCAATGGATCCAAATGTATCGGGAGATGATGGTTGGTGGATAGGAAAAATAGGGGATAAGGTAACGTATTAAGTTGAACCAGAAATTGATTAGAAATTAAATGTAAATCATAATAAGACTTTGAGTAAAAGAACTGAACAAGAATTGAATTAGAACTGAACTAGAACTAGAAGTGAACTAAACTCAACTAGAATGGAACTAGAACTTAACTAATAACTGACCAAAAATTAAACTAAAACTGAACTAGAACTAAACTGGATAAGAAATGAACTAAAACTAAACAAGAACTATAATTGAACACGAACTTAATTAGAATCAAGTTAGAATTGAACTATAAATTAATTTAATAAACTTGAAATCCTTCCTCTTTCTGTTATTTTCTAATTCTCTAACATACTTTTTTCCTCTTATAGTGTGGCATTTTTCCCAGCAATTTCGTTACAAATCAAGATCCCATGATGATAAATGTGCCTTCAGCTATCGGTGATATACAACCACATGAAATTGAATATGAAGAACTTGATATACAAGAAGTCATAGGTGTAGGTGGTTTCTGTAAAGTCCACCGAGGCTATTATCGTAATGAAGAAGTGGCCATTAAAGCAGCGCGGCAAACTGCTGATGAAGACATGGATACAATGCGTGATAGTGTACTACAGGAGGCCAAATTGTTTTGGGCTCTTAAACATGAAAATATTGTATCACTGAGGGGAGTTTGTCTCAAACCCCCGAAATTGTGTTTGGTAATGGAATATGCAAGAGGTGGTAGTCTGAATCGTATATTGGCTGGAAGAAAAATACCACCAGATGTGTTGGTTAATTGGGCTATACAAATAGCAAAAGGCATGAATTATTTACATAATGAAGCACCCATATCGGTAATCCATAGAGATTTGAAAAGTTCTAATGGTGAGTGAGAGAAAGATAAGATACCTAAATAAGAAGTTTTAAATAAAATTAATTTTGTTTTTTAGTTTTAATATTTGAAGCTATAGAAGGCGATAATTTACATAAGAAAACATTAAAAATAACCGACTTTGGTTTGGCAAGAGAGCTGTATAATACCACAAGAATGTCAGCAGCTGGTACATATGCTTGGATGCCGCCTGAGGTCATTAGTCGTGGCACCTACTCCAAGTAAGTGTAACAAACCTGTTTTGGTAAAATTGTTTTGTTTTAAAAATATAATTTTTAGATCCTCTGATGTTTGGAGTTATGGTGTCCTATTGTGGGAACTTATAACTGGAGAAACTCCCTATAAAGGTTTTGATTCCTTATCGGTGGCTTATGGTGTTGCCGTTAATACCCTTACGTTGCCCATACCAAAAACATGTCCCGAAGCCTGGGGAAAACTCATGAAAATATTTTTTTTCGATCACATTTTATTTTATTAACTTACTGATTTTTGTTTGTTTTTCTTTCAGGTTGTTGGGCGAGTGACCCTCATAATCGTCCTGGTTTCAAAGATATACTCCTCAATTTAGAAGATATAGCACGTTCCGGTTTTACTTCTACACCCAAGAATCTTTTATGGTTGGAAAAAAGAAATTGCTGAGGTTTTACACGTGAAAAAGGTAATTAGAGATTTAAGTTCTAAAATAAATTAATTAAAATATTTTTGTTTTTTAGTTTTAATATAAAATAATTTTTAGATCCTCTGATGTTTGGAGTTATGGTGTCCTATTGTGGGAACTTATAACTGGAGAAACTCCCTATAAAGGTTTTGATTCCTTATCGGTGGCTTATGGTGTTGCCGTTAATACCCTTACGTTGCCCATACCAAAAACATGTCCCGAAGCCTGGGAAACTCATGAAAAGTATGCATTTTCTTCGATCACATTTTATTTATTAACTTACTGATTTTTTTGTTTGTTTTTTCTTTCAGGTTGTTGGGCGAGTGACCCCTCATAATCGTCCTGGTTCAAAGATATACTCCTCAATTTAGAAGATATAGCACGTTCCGGTTTTACTTCTACACCCCAAGAATCTTTTCATACCATGCAAGATGGTTGGAAAAAAGAAATTGCTGAGGTTTTACACGAATTGCGCTTAAAAGAAAAGGTAAGTTTAGAGTTTTATTTTTCATTTCTATTCATTTTCTTAACGAGTGTAAAGTAAAAAAAATTATTAACTATTTAGATTTTTGTGCGTGTTTTCTTCAAATTAATTGAGTAAATATAAAAGTAATAATTTTTAGCGTATTTTTTGGTAGTTTTAATGTTTTCTTCTATAACTCATATTATTTTCTTCATAAACATATCAATTTCATTTTATAATAATAAAAAATATATAAATATTCTCTTATAAGTATTTAAACTCATTTCTTTCTTACCATTTGTTTAACCTTTCTTTTGCTCCTTTCTCTTCCCGCCCCCCCAAATAAAATACAAACTCTTCAACCATTGTGATTTAATTCATTTTTATATATATTATTGTGATATCATTTGTTCTTTTGTGGTATTTTAAACAAAAACAAAAAAACTATTGAAACAATTTCATGGATTATTATTGAAAATGTAAATACAAATATTTATTTTAAACAATTCCAACCAAATTATCAGCGCTTTCAATCCATTGAAGAGGTAAGAAATATTTCCCAAAAAAAATTCTAGTATTTTTCTATTTTCTTAATTAATTTTTCATTTTAGTGTAAAAATAATTATTTTGTTATAAATTTCATTATTTGTAAAACAGACTATCAGACAGTCTAAACTCTGGCACTGACTATAGACTTAACTAGAAATGAATTAGAACTAAATGAGAGAAAACGTATTAAGAATACAACTATAATCAAACTGGAACTAAATCAGAAGAAATTGATTCTAACTAGAAGAGAAGTGATATAGAAATAAGCAAGAAATGATCTAAAAATAAATTAGAAGAGAATTGAAACTAAATTGGAACAAAACAAGAACAGAACTTAAACTGAACTAGAACTAAATCTGTAGGGAATTCTATCTAACTTATAAGAAAAACTGATATAGAACTGAGCTAAAATTGAACTGGAACTAAATCAGAACTGAAACTAACTTATAAGACAATTAGAACTGAACTAAAACTAAACTAGAATTGAATTCAAACTGAACTAGAACTGAACTTGAATGAAACTGGAACTAAACTAGAACCAAAGTAGAATTGAATTAAAACAAAACTAGAACTGAACCAAAACTGAACTAAAACTAAACCAGAAGTGTATTCAATCTGAAGTAGAACTGAAGTAGAACTGTACTAAAACTTAACTAGAGCTGATCTAGAACTGAATTAGAACTGTACTTGTACTGCACTTAACTAAACTAAAACCAAAATAGAACTGTTTTTAAATTGAACTAGAAATTAATAAAACTGAACTACAACTAAACTAAGTAATACAGAGTATAGTCCGCATTGTAGTTAAGACTATAATAGTCTTGTTTATAAATTAAACTATAATCCATATTGTTTACATTTGGTCAAACCATTTTCCTTTGAAATATAATTTATTTGATCTACTTTTTTCTCTTAATTCTTAAATGCTTTTTTATCTCTTTCTTTAACTCTCGCTCTATTTATGCTTCAAATCTTGTAATTTTTTTTTTTTTTCATTAAAATTTTCTTAGAAACATAAATTTTATATAAAATAAAAAAAACCTTCGTATTTTTCTCTTCCAGGAACTGCGCAATAAAGAGGAACAACTACGACTCATACAAATGCAACAGCATGAACAGGCAAATAATTTGAAAATCTTTGAACAACAATTACGTGCCCGTGAATTAGAATTAATGGGTCGTGAATTGATAATTGCTCAAACAATACCGAAACCAAATAAACGACGTAATAAATTTAAATTTAAACCTAAAAAGGATCCAGTACAGATATCATTACCAACGGAATTTCGTCATACCATAACGACAATAAGAGATCAAACATGTGTGGTACCAACACCACCCGGTTCACCAGCTATATCGGGTCTAAGAATAGTGGCACGTAAGTAGATTCATTTTTATATGTTATGTGCAATTGAAATATATAAATAAGAATGAGATTTTATAATGAAAAGGAAGATAAGTTTTAAGCGGAAGAAATTGTTTGAAGATCAAAGTTATGGAATTTTAAAGAAAGTTTTGTTTTTTTCAGTTTCTAGAACATTGATTTTATTTTTTTTTGTTAGTAAATCTTTTTGTATTTTTATTTTTATCAGCTAGAAAATTCAAATTTATTGTAGAAGAGAGTCTATTGATCAGCTCATTAAACATACTTTATAGACTAGACTTTCTAAACTAGATTGTTGTCTAGCTTATAGACTAGATTAGACTAGATTATGAGCCACTTTAAAGATTTTGTTATAGTTTATACTTTGGCTTATAGTGAAGTCTATTTAATAGACTGGGATATGGTCTAGCTTATAGGCTGGACTGTGGTGAGAATAATATCTTGTTATAGATTAGATTTGGGTCTAATCAATAGACTATACTATGGTCTAGTTTATAGACTGCATGAAATCTCGTTCATAGTTTGGATTGTGCTCTAATTAATGGACGAGCATTCAACTTGATTTATAGATAAGACTATGATATAGCTTAAAGACTAAATTATATTCCAGTTTATAGACGAGACTGTTGTCCAAACTACAGTCTAGTTTATAGTCTAAATAACAGTTTAGTTCCTAATTAGTTTTTATTTCTTTTGTTTAATATTAATTTTAAATTTATGTAAATTTACTTTTAATTTATTTTTCTTTAATTTTTTCATTTTACTTTTAATTTTATATGTTTTATTTTTATATCTTTTTATTTTATTGCTTGATTTATTTCATTTACCTTTCAAATCCTAAGTGAGTCCTGATGGTTTTAAGGGTAAAACTTGGGGTCCCTCAACGGTTCATCAACGTGAACGTTGCCATCTTAATACTGCCATCCATTCGACTGAATGGCATGCTGCAAATGTAACAAATAGTACTTCTTTTAGTAAAAGTGCTCCCAATCTTGATAAGAAAGCCGCCGCCATACGACAACAACAACAACAACAGCAGCAGCAGCAAAATTCTTGTAATACTTCACCTTCATCACCCACCATAAATAACGGCTATAATTTGAATCATTCTCTACATCATCTTAATAATAGTCATAGTAATTTAAATGCTTCTACATCGATAACAACAATCTCACCAACCGGACAACCGGGACAACAGGGTTCGTGTACAACTTTATCTTTATCCTCACCAGGTACACCAAGTAGTAGTACTGCATCTAGGGCCATGGTAACAACAACAATTCATCCAGCTTTTGTAACATTAATACAAAATAATCATAATACAATAACTACAACTACTACACCAAATTCAAATACTTCCACTCTATCAAATTCTACCATAAGTCATTCATCATCATTAGCTTTTCATCATCAACATAATATCAACAACAACAATAATAATAATAATTATAATAATTTTATTAATAGTACTTTGGGAAGCTCTAATACATTACTGTTCTCTAATTATAACAAAGCTAATGATTTACGTTTAAGTTCCAAAAATAAACAAATTAAAAAGAAACATTTAATAACAAAATCACATGATGGTGGACTAGATTGTTTGGTCAACCAAAGCAATAGTAACAGCATGAATAGGAAACCAGCTAAACCATTGCCTTTTGAGTGTCCTTTAAATTCATATGATTCAGATAGAGAGTCTGTTACACCTACAGTGGTGGGATGTTTCCCATTTAAACGTAATGCTACTCAGCTGCCCATACAGCAAGATAAAAGTCCTATACGTGATCTAAAACAATCGAATAGTTTGGGCAATAGTCCGGCTATAGGAAGAAAGAAATTCTCCTTAGATAGTCGACTGTCTCCCTTGGCCCGACGCCAACAGATTTCCTACATATCACCCGATATATCCCCCCTGGTGGGGGATAATCCTATTCTCACCACCTGTTCTCAACAGGGCTCTCTTATGTTAATCGATAGTAATCCCGATAATCCCACTTATGATCGTTTCTTTTATACTTCACTGCAAAAGTCTCTAGATGAAATATTCTCATCTAATGGCTCCCAAAAGGTTACAAGTTATTCTGCGGATAAAACAACTTGGCAAAAATCGGAACCTTTAAGTTCGAAATCAAGTGTCAATTTAACCATGTATTCCTCCACCTCTCAACTAACTGAAGATTTAGAAGATTCTGAGGATCCGGAATCTCCATATTATCGTTTTCAGCGTAATGGTTCGGGTTCCCAGTTTCCGCGTCATTGTTTCTTTCGTAAACCATCTAATGCCCAAGAAAAAACTCAACTATCACAAAATTATCGTGTCAAAAACACCGCAGATCCAAATTCTTCATTTCGTTCTTGTCACTCGCAAGATGATTCCTATAATTCTTTGGATAATTCATCATTGGACAATTCCCTTAATTCCCAGCAAACGTCACGCAAATCTTCAGTGGTAACTTTTCACTTAAACAACAGTTCCAATAATAGTTCCCAAAATAATTCCTCCAATCTAAATTCCTTTGAAGATTGTCATCCTGATAACAATACTTCCTCCTCACAAAATCATTCTTTCAGTTTTGCGACTTATTATTCGGATAATGATAATTCCAGACATTTAATCGATACTTCACCATCTCCTCCTGCTTCTTCCGCTCCTCTGTTTATGACTGAAAATTCCATAATGGCTCAAAGAAAATTGCAAGATGTTCAACCTGATCCCGAGGTAATACAAATGAAACAACAATTATTGCAACAACAATTAATAATGCAACAAAAACAACACCAACTACTGCAACAACAATCGGGTATTTTATCTACAAAATCCAAAGAGAAATCGAAAAAATCTAAATCGAAAACAAATCTCTCACCACCTTCTGTTCTGGGGGAGGCGGGTTCACAAAGTCATTCCTCAAATTCGGCTAAATTAAAAACTATAATGAATTTCTTTTCTTTGGGCACCTTAGCACGTTCCAAGAAAAAGTCTCCAAAATCTAAAAGTTCTTATAAATTATTTCAAAATACTTTAGATGGACAAATGGATCCAATACGAATATCGCCACAACGCACAAAATCGTGTGATCAATTGGAAATGGTTTGAGCGGAATTAGAAGAATGGAGAATTTTACGCAAAAAGTTGAAGATGAAAAAACTTTAGCTGGAAAAATGGCTTTATTGCAAACAAAGCTTTAGAATAGACTTGTAAACTAGATTAGAGAATAGATGGTGGACTAGAGAATATAACAGTTTATAAAATAGAGAATAAGGCAGATACAATAATGTAGTAAGCTAAAGCATAATGCAGAAAACAACTTATAATGTAGATTATAGTACAGACTATAGTCCAGATTATAGTGCGGACTATAGCACAAACTATAGTCTACACTATATTACAGGCTATAGTGCAAACTATAGTCTATACTACAGTACTGCTATAGTTAGACTATAGTCGAGTCTAGACTATAGTCGAGTCTAGACTATAGTCGAGTCTAGACTATAGTCGAGTCTAGACTATAGTCGAGTCTAGACTATAGTCGAGTCTAGACTATAGTCGAGTCTAGACTATAGTCGAGTCTAGACTATAGTCGAGTCTAGACTATAGTCGAGTCTAGACTATAGTCGAGTCGAGCCTAGGCCATAGTCGAGTCTAGACAATAGCCCAGACTATAGCCTGGAGACTATAGCCCAGACTTTAGCCTGGAGACTATAGTCCAGACTATAACTTGGAGACTATAGTCCAGGCTATAGCCTGGAGACTATAGTCCAGACTATAGCCTGGAGACTATAGTCCAGACTATAACTTGGAGACTATAGTCCAGGCTATAGCCTGGAGACTATAGTCCAGACTATAGCTTGGAGACTATAATCCAGACTATAGTCCAGACTATAGCCTGGAGACTTTAGTCCAGACTATAGCTTGGAGACTATAATCCAGACTATAGCTTGGAGACTATAATCCAGACTAGAGCCTGGAGACTATAGTCCAGACTATAGCCTGGAGACTATAGTCCAGACTATAGCCTGGAGACTATAGTCCAGAATGTAGCCTGGAGACTATAGTCCAGACTATAGCCTGGAGACTATAGTCCAGACTATAGCCTGGAGACTATAGTCCAGACTATAGCCTGGAGACTATAGTCCAGACTATAGCCTGGAGACTATAGTCCAGACTATAGCCTGGAGACTATAGTCCAGACTATAGCCTGGAGACTATAGTCCAGACTATAGCCTGGAGACTATAGCCTGGAGACTATAGTCCAGACTATAGCCTGGAGACTATAGTCCAGACTATAGCCTGGAGACTATAGTCCAGACTATAGCCTGGAGACTATAGTCCAGACTATAGCCTGGAGACTATAGTCCAGACTATAGCCTGGAGACTATAGTCCAGACTATAGCCTGGAGACTATAGTCCAGACTATAGCCTGGAGACTATAGTCCAGACTATAGCCTGGAGATTATAGTCCAGACTATAACCTGGAGACTATAGTCCAGACTATAGCCTGGAGATTATAGTCCAGACTATAACCTGGAGACTATAGTCCAGACTATAGCCTGGAGACTATAGTCCAGACTATAGCCTGGAGACTATAGTCCAGACTATAGCCTGGAGACTATAGTCCAGACTATAGCCTGGAGACTATAGTCCAGACTATAGCCTGGAGACTATAGTCCAGACTATAGCCTGGAGACTATAGTCCAGACTATAGCCTGGAGACTATAGTCCAGACTATAGCCTGGAGACTATAGTCCAGACTATAGCCTGGAGACTATAGTCCAGACTATAGCCTGGAGACTATAGTCCAGACTATAGCCTGGAGACTATAGTCCAGACTATAGCCTGGAGACTATAGTCCAGACTATAGCCTGGAGACTATAGTCCAGACTATAGCCTGGAGACTATAGTCCAGACTATAGCCTGGAGACTATAGTCCAGACTATAGCCTGGAGACTATAGTCCAGACTATAGCCTGGAGACTATAGTCCAGACTATAGCCTGGAGACTATAGTCCAGACTATAGCCTGGAGACTATAGTCCAGACTATAGCCTGGAGACTATAGTCCAGACTATAGCCTGGAGACTATAGTCCAGACTATAGCCTGGAGACTATAGTCCAGACTATAGCCTGGAGACTATAGTCCAGACTATAGCCTGGAGACTATAGTCCAGACTATAGCCTGGAGACTATAGTCCAGACTATAGCCTGGAGACTATAGTCCAGACTATAGCCTGGAGACTAT
The DNA here is from genome assembly GCA_004302925.2 of Cochliomyia hominivorax. Lineage (NCBI taxonomy): Eukaryota > Metazoa > Arthropoda > Insecta > Diptera > Calliphoridae > Cochliomyia > Cochliomyia hominivorax. The sequence continues at coordinate 87,311,391 of PYHX02000495.1, read as the reverse complement.
AGTCCAGACTATAGCCTGGAGACTATAGTCCAGACTATAGCCTGGAGACTATAGTCCAGACTATAGCCTGGAGACTATAGTCCAGACTATAGCCTGGAGACTATAGTCCAGACTATAGCCTGGAGACTATAGTCCAGACTATAGCCTGGAGACTATAGTCCAGACTATAGCCTGAAGACTATAGTCCAGACTATAGCCTGGAGACTATAGTCCAGACTATAGCCTGGAGACTATAGTCCAGACTATAGCCTGGAGACTATAGTCCAGACTATAGCCTGGAGACTATAGTCCAGACTATAGCCTGAAGACTATAGTCCAGACTATAGCCTGGAGACTATAGTCCAGACTATAGTCTGGAGACTATAGTCCAGACTATAGTCTGGAGACTATAGTCTAGACTATAGTCTGGAGACTATAGTCTAGACTATAGTCTGGAGACTATAGTCTAGACTATAGTCTGGAGACTATAGTCCAGACTATAGTCTGGAGACTATAGTCCAGACTATAGTCTGGAGACTATAGTCCAGACTATAGTCTGGAGACTATAGTCCAGACTATAGTCTGGAGACTATAGTCCAGACTATAGTCTGGAGACTATAGTCCAGACTATAGTCCGGAGACTATAGTCTGGAGACTATAGTCCAGACTATAGTCCGGAGACTATAGTCTGGAGACTATAGTCCAGACTATAGTCCGGAGACTATAGTCTGGAGACTATAGTCCAGACTATAGTCCAGACTATAGTCTGGAGACTATAGTCCAGACTATAGTCCAGACTATAGTCTGGAGACTATAGTCCAGACTATAGTCTGGAGACTATAGTCCAGACTATAGTCCGGAGACTATAGTCTGGAGACTATAGTCCAGACTATAGTCCGGAGACTATAGTCTGGAGACTATAGTCCAGACTATAGTCCGGAGACTATAGTCTGGAGACTATAGTCCAGACTATAGTCCAGACTATAGTCTGGAGACTATAGTCCAGACTATAGTCCAGACTATAGTCTGGAGACTATAGTCCAGACTATAGTCTGGAGACTATAGTCCAGACTATAGTCTGGAGACTATAGTCCAGACTATAGTCCAGACTATAGTCTGGAGACTATAGTCCAGACTATAGTCTGGAGACTATAGTCCAGACTATAGTCTGGAGACTATAGTCCAGACTATAGTCTGGAGACTATAGTCCAGACTATAGTCTGGAGACTATAGTCCAGACTATAGTCTGGAGACTATAGTCCAGACTATAGTCTGGAGACTATAGTCCAGACTATAGTCTGGAGACTATAGTCCAGACTATAGTCTGGAGACTATAGTCCAGACTATAGTCTGGAGACTATAGTCCAGACTATAGTCTGGAGACTATAGTCCAGACTATAGTCTGGAGACTATAGTCCAGACTATAGTCTGGAGACTATAGCCCAGAATATAGTCTGGAGACTATAGCCCAGAATATAGTCCAGACTATAGTCTGGAGACTATAGCCCAGAATATAGTCCAGACTATAGTTCAGACTATAGTCCAGACTATAGCCTGGAGACTATAGTCCAGACTATAGCCTGGAGACTATAGTCCATACTATAGCCTGGAGACTATAGTCCAGACTATAGCCTGGAGACTATAGTCCAGACTATAGCCTGGAGACTATAGTCCAGACTATAGCCTGGAGACTATAGTCCAGACTATAGCCTGGAGACTATAGTCCAGACTATAGCCTGGAGACTATAGTCCAGACTATAGCCTGGAGACTATAGTCCAGACTATAGCCTGGAGACTATAGTCCAGACTATAGCCTGGAGACTATAGTCCAGACTATAGCCTGGAGACTATAGTCCAGACTATAGCCTGGAGACTATAGTCCAGACTATAGCCTGGAGACTATAGTTCAAACTATAGTCTAGACTATAGTCAGGAGACTATAGTCCAGATTATAGTCTGGAGACTATAGTCCAGACTATAGTCCAGACTGTATTTTGGAGACTATGGTCCAGACTATTGTTTGGAGACCATAGTCTCCAATTTCCAGAATATAGTCTGGAGACTATAGCCCAGAATATAGTCCAGACTATAGTCTGGAGACTATAGCCCAGAATATAGTCCAGGCTATAGTCTGGAGACTATAGCCCAGAATATAGCCCAGAATATAGTCCAGACTATAGTTCAGAATATAGTCCAGACTATAGTTCAGACTATAGTCCATACTATAGCCTGGAGACTATAGTCCAGACTATAGCCTGAAGACTATAGTTCAAACTATAGCCTGGAGACTATAGTTCAAACTATAGTCTAGACTATAGTCAGGAGACTATAGTCCAGATTATAATCTGGAGACTATAGTCCAGACTATAGTCCAGACTGTATTTTGGAGACTATGGTCCAGACTATTGTTTGGAGACCATAGTCTCCAGTTTCCAGACTATAGTCTGGAGACTATAGTTCAGACAATAATGCTACCTAAAGTTCTGTTTTCACTGCCCTTTAGTCTGGAGTAGTTTATGGACAAGACTATGATCTTTATTATAGACCAATTTATACACTAATTAATAGTCTATATTTCAAAGGCTAAATCCAGCTTATTGTGGGACACTATAGTTTACAAACCAGACTGTAGTCTAATTTATAGACTAGACTATATTATATTTCAAAGTTCAGACTCTGCTCTAGTTTATAGAACATACTATAGTTGAGTTTAAAGACCAAATTATAGTCTGGTTTAAGACCAGATTATAGCCTTCTTTACAGACTAGTCTATAGACCAGTTTATACGCTAGTTTATTGACCAGTGAATACACTAATTTATAGGCCAGTCTGTTATCTTATAATCTAGTTTATAGATCAGTTTATATTATTAATAGTTTTAGATTATTAATAGTCTAAAACAGTAATATTTTATTTTATTGTACTGAATATAATCTAAATTTTAGTATAGTCTCGATCGAGGCTGTTTTCTAGTTAAAAATCGTGACTGTTATCTTCTTTATGGTCGGTTATATAGATCTGACTGTGACTTGTAGTTTATGGAGGAGCCCTTAACTTGTTTATGCAGGATGACTCTAGTGTAGTGTTTTTATTGGGGACTATAGTTTTCCCGAAGACTTTATATACCAGATTTATTATTGGCTAAATTGATTCTTAAATATTTTAGTTTATTGATTCCTTATTTGGGCTAAAAGGAGCCTTTTTTTAATTTTTCCTTTTTTTGTTTTTCTTTGATGTTTAAGTTTCGTCCTTGCTAGTTATCGTTTCCTTTTTGTTTGCTTATCATCTGGTAATGGTTTAGTTATTTCTTTTTTAATTATTTATTGTTTTTGTTACAAATTTTAAAGAGAAAAATAGCATTGAGAAAAAACAACAACAACAAAAACAACAAACTTTTTTGTACCTAAGAATTCAAGTAGTAGTTAGTAGTTGTCATTTTTTTTAAATATAAAATAAAATAAAGCTTTTTAAAAAGCTTTATTTTTTAGAAAATAATTTAGTTTTAATTTTTAACTAACAAAGCTTTAAAGCTTTGTTTATCTAAGTAGCCGTTATTTAAGACTCTAATATTAGTTTTTAATTGTAAAAGTGCCTTTTTTTAATAAAAAAAACTAAACTTAGTTTTATAAAATTTAAGTTGTAGAAACAAATTTAAAAAAAACTAAAATTAACAAACGATCGATTGCATTTTTTAATTTGCATTAATAATTTTTATTAGTTTTAATTATGTTAAGAAAAGCGATTAAATTTTCTTTCTATTTTCTTAAAAACAAAAGCGATTAATTTTTGGTTTTAAATTGAAAATGAAAGTTTAAACAAAAGTTTAATTCATTCATTTTTTCAATTTTATTTTCAAAATTAAATTTATTTATTAAAATTAATTTCTTATGATTTTTCTTTTATTATTATTTTTATACAACAAAACTGTATTATTTTTATTATTATTTTATTTTTATTTATAAATTATTTTATTTAATTTTCTTTTTCTTTTTTTCACAAATATGGCGCAATGTATGAATTTTTCAAATTCAAAACTTAATTTGCAATATTTCTTGAAAATTTTGTTTTAATATTTTATTTTATTTTTAATTTTTTTTGTTCCAATTTTTTTATTTTTTGTTTAAAAAAAACTGTGATTTATTAAAAGAAAAAATATATATTTTTTGTGTATTATTTAAACAGAAAAATAAAAGAATTCAAAACTCAATATTAAATTATTGTTGAAAATCAATTTGCTTAGTCGTCTTTTAAAGTGCTGATATTTTATTATAAAAAATTATTATATTTTTTTAATTATTATTTATCATTTTTAAATATAATTAAGTTTTGTAATTTTAACAAAAAAATATTAAATTATCTTGTTTTTAATTTTATAAATATTATTTTAAATTTTTTTTAAAATAAGTTTTTTTTAATAATTTTTAATTTTATTTAAAATTATTTAAAACAAATATTCCATATTAAAAATCACTTCAAACATAAACAAAAAAGGAAAAAAAAACAACGATTAAGTAAGAAAAAAATTACACAAAAATTATTTAAACTTACTAAAAAAAATTAAATTAAAAAACCACAAAAATAAAAAAACTTAAAAAAATTAATTAAACTCTGTGGTTTTATTTAAATTAACTTCAACACCAAAACCCCACCCCAAAAACAAAATACAACGGTAAAGGCCAATTTAAATTTCAAAAAACAAATCATTTTTCAATTTAAAAATAAATAATTCAAATTTTCTTTTTCCTCTCTCCACCTAAATACTGCTTTCCTCCATAAAAAAAATGTACGCAGGCTTTAATACCAAAGACGATTGGTGTTCTCCTATTCACACTTTACCGGGCGGTGGTCCAAATCTTCCTATTATGTCTCCAAATCCTTATTTATTAAGTCGTTTTACTTCCAACATTCCAATGCCTACTTTATATGCTGGTGATGCCGTTCGTAAACCCAAATTATCGGTTATTGAAGTTTTACTATACAACATGGCTGCCTTATTGGCTGGTGTGGCTGCTGGTTATGATGTTCGTATGTCTAATGTTTCACCTTTTCATCCTACATTGTTAAGTGATGTGCCGGCTTTAAAGGCTCCCATGGATATGGAATTGCCTAAGGTAGGAGGAGAGGATCGTAGATTTGCGGCTAATACGTATCATGGTACTGGGAATCGAAATCGGTAAGTGCTAAATAGAAATTAAGAATTCTAATTATTCCCTATAAACTATTCTGACTTTAGACTTAACTATTGAATGGACTAAGTAGGCTAAGCTATCGGCTTAACTGGAATACAGACTATCTACTCTATATATAGACCAGACAATTAGTCTACTCTAACTTCAATATATGCTTTAATTTTAAATTAATATTTTCTTTTCATATATCCTCAGAACCGCTTAAATTCTCTCACCTACGAACCTTCTGATGCTCCCGATTCCCCACGACGTAAGACTGATTCGCCTTTGGCAAACAATAATAAACAAACAAAACAGTCTTCACAAACAGTTGCAGATAGTGCAACAGCAGCAGTAGCAGCATTTTCTAAATTTCCACATCATCAACAACAAACCCATATACCACAACCTCAATATCAGAAATCGGTAACACAACCACCTACACCACAACATTATCACCATAATAATCCTCCTCTACAATCACAAATACGTAAAATGCCTTCAACAATTTCAACAACTACAACAAGTGGTTTGGGATCAAATTTCACCAATAATACATCGGGTATATTGTCTTCCTCATTGGGTAGTCATACTCAACCGCCAACACCTTCACCCAGGCGTAAAATAAGTACTTCATCATTTACGGAAAATTTGGAATATTCCGAACAAGAAGATAATTTACCGATAGATAAGACATTTAGAGATTTTCATTTGGGCGGTCAAGTGGGCTTGGCGACGGGTAGTGGTGTCATGGGACAAGAGGGAATGTATGCACCGCAGAATTATTTAAGAAATGGTCCTAGTTTTTCAAACGATGGAGGAGCGTATGGAGCTGGTGCTCACAGAGCAGGATATTTGGGTAAATATTGCTTTAAAGAACAACAAAAGGAAGTGAGTTTATGTTTGCTATCTATTTCTAGGTTCGAATTACTTCCCCTATCGTCCGGAACATCAAATGACTTATGAGAGAGATTGTAAATCGTATCCCGATTACTCCTACGATTACAATCATCGTTTGCCCAACTATTATGATTATAATTATGATCCACAACCTCCTCCACCACCGGCACCTCAGCAACATCATGCTTCACCGCCTGTGGTAAGAACTCCTCCACCCCGAGTGCCTCAAATGGGAGTAACAGCTGCTGGGCATAGACGAACACCTTCAACTATATCCAATAATTCCAATTACAATCAAGGTTATAGTTTAGATTATGATGAAGCTGTAAATCAACCTTATGAATATAATTCCATTGCTATGCCTTTAACCGCAGATTATGCAGCTGTCGCGTATAGAGAGCCAACTAATATAATACCTACCGGGGCCGTGCCTCCACCAACAAAACAGGAATTATATAAAAGTTCACCAAAACCAACTAATCGCTTTATGGCTTCTAATCGCAATGAGGTGACCACATTAAATCGTATGCGTGACTATGAAAATCTTCCATTTAATGTAAGTCCTTTGCACAAACCTTTATATCAATATCGCAGAGGTGAGGGTACTCCCTTGCATAATACACCACAACGCACAGTGTATACACGATCACGTTCAACTCCCATGTCTCCTATAAATACGAAAACATCACCACCCTCACCAGCGCCTACACAGGGGCAACACAAACCCTCATCTATACCCAGATTAATGCCTGAACGCCCCGATAGTTTACCTTTTGACACAAATAATTTAACTTTTAGTGCGGGAGGAAAAGGAGGAGGTGGTGAAGTAGGAAGAGGAGTGGGTACAAAATTACGTTCCTCTTTAAAAAAGTACAATAATTATAAAACACCTAATGGTGTTCCTTTAAATGGTACTACATCCTCATCGGTTTCGGCGACGGGAGGAGCAGCAGGAGCGCCTTCAAGTTGTCCTCAAACTATCAGCAATAGCAATAATACCGCCAATAGTACACCCACTAATCCCACTCCACCCGATTCCTATACCAGTGATGATAGTTCATATTTAAGTGCCAAAGAAGGATCCATTTCATCACACAGTCGTGTACGTTTTAGTCCTGAAGCCTATCTAGATGCGAATAGTCCAGGAGGTCTTAATAATCCCCATAGCTCATCTTCAACACATAAATCTTTAGCTCTTTACAGTAGACGTATGTCCAGACGTAATACAGCTGATATTTCAGGTTCTTCTACGTCACCCTCATCCTAGCAGGGTTTTGCCAATTTACGTGTACAATTAGCTCGTAGTCCGGGTGCTCGTTCCAGTACATTATCATTAAACTCACAACAATTTTTACCAGCTGGTCTTACATCTCCCCTACTGCAGCATCATCAACAAGGGCTGCAGCAACCGCACCAGCACCAGCACCAACAGCAGCAGCAACAAAATTTACCCTATCGTTGGTATTCGGGAGCAAGACGTTCTCGATCGGCTCAATATGAATATCATATGTAAATATATTGGTATGTTAATCCTTTCATACATATATAAACTGAATTTTATAATACTCTCGCGTTCCCATCTTTTGTATTATTCATTTATTCAGATCAAAACTAATTTTGTATTATCAGGTTTCGTAGTGAAGTTAAAGACTATAAACGAGATTAACCTAATTGTTTTTTTTATTTAAAGAATATAAACTAATGAATCTCTAGGCAGTTTGGGTTGGTTGGAAAATCTTAAAAATTCAGAAAGGAAATTAGAAAAATCAATTCCAGTTAAAAAATTGGAATAACATTTATTATGGAACAATTATTGTGCTGTAATAGTTACGCTGTTGTTAGTGATTTTTATCTTGGAAAAGGAAATCCGATTGATAAAGATATTGTTTCAGAAAGTAGTTCCATCTTCCGTGAAAAATGAGGGATATTTGTTTTACCATTAACTGTAAAGTAGAGTCGTAATGACCCTGTTTTAACATGACCATACAACACGTAAGACAATAAGAGCCTAATGTGCGTCTGTCACCAGGTGGAAGAACTAGATCCAATCCAACTCCGTAAGGTTTCTAAGTAAGTCGTTTAGATTAACCTGTGATACTTCACAAAAAGAGTTTAGTATGTATTTGCACAGGAATCTATTGCTTTCGATTGCCAAGACCGGGCATTAACAAAGGAGGTAAAAAACACTCCAAATAATCACAGTAACGACAATGTTGGGTTATCCAAGTCTACTTACATGCCTTTTCAACACACAGTGACCTGTGATTAATGAAAGCAACTAAGGTATATCAATGCCACTATGATTCATTAGTTGTCTTGAACGTATCAGGTTGAAAACAAGCCACATCTCCTTGGCGACAAAGCATGCATCTAGTTCAAGACCATCTAGATATGACCTGTTTGAAAAAGTATTTCAAAATACTGCTCTTAATATGACCAAGCGGAATGATGCTAAGTTGGATATATAAGATGCAGATGGTTAGTCAAAACTAGAGTAATATCAGATGTCCGAGAAAGGCTTGTTTACTTGTCTTGCAACGGCATTATGTCAGGAATTATGTCAGTCGCAGAATGCCGCCTGTCTGGCGACGAATATTCCTATACTTCCGGAAATTTTCCTGTCCTCTAGAATCTTACGTGCCACACAGATAGAAAATATTTCAGTCTGAAATCCATTGCATCAGCAGGAAGCGGATATGAAGTATATAATAGTGTACATCCATTTAACAATGTTGGAAAGAAATCCCCATTACCTTTCAAACGATATGTATAATAGGCTAACGCAGCCTTATTTACCATATAATGGGTGTTCAGTTTAATGATAATTTCGGGTCTAGACCCAATTTGGTGAAACTCTATGAAGGTTTTTAACATCGCAGTTGTTATAGGTATGTCCTTCAGTTAGGAAGAGACTCTGTTATTGCCATTACAGTATATGTTACTTTCACTTTCGTTTTTCTTCTTCCCCTCCCCTCTTTGTTCTAAATGGTGATGGCTGTTCTAAGCTTTAAGATGCTGCAGGTAAAAGGAATGTTTTAGGAATCTCTTAAAGCATCTTAAAGTAGATTTTCTCTTTTTCCCCAAACTGTCTTCAGAACAAATCATTTATATAATTTCTATTAAACAAAAAAAATCAAAATAATTAAACTCCATTTTTGCCAAAATTATTTAAACATTTAATTTGTGTAAATAAATATTTATTTATTTAAAAATCCTATAAAAACCAAAATAACAAGTCAAAACATAATTTATATTTAATGAAAATCTATGTAAACAATTAAAATTAAAATTAACAAAAAAAAGTTGTATAAAAAATTTAAACCTTAAAAAGCTCATGAAACATTAAAAAATTATTCAAAATCTATTAAATTAAGAAATCAATATAAACAAAATTTGCGTACATGTAAAAATTGCCTTAAAAAAAACACTCATTAAATACACAAACAAATATATTTGTATTCATTTTTCTTCGTATGTAATTAATTATTAAGTATTAAAATATAAAACTTACAAAAAAATCAGCATTAAAAACAAAATCCTAAAGAAACAAAAACAAAAAAAGACATTTTTGAAAACTAAAAGGAAACAAGAACAAAACTAAAACTTAATCGCATAAAAAAGAATTAATTAATTAAAATAAGAAATTAAAAAATATTTGGTTTAAAATTAAGAAAAAAAGAAAATCAAATTTAAAATTAAAAATAAAATAATAATATTTATAACAATTTAATATTTTCAAAGAAAATTATAAGAAAGACTTTGTCAGGCCAAAACTTTTGCTATAGACGAAACTTTAGTCTATTTTGTAGACGAAACTTTAGTCTATTTTGTAGACGAAACTTTAGTCTATTCTATAGAGTCTATTCCTTAGACGAAACTTTAGTTTAGACTCTATAGAATGGACTAAATTCTATAGAGTCTATTCTTTAGACGAAACTTTAGTCTATTCTATAGACGAAACTTTAGTCTATTCTATAGACGAAACTTTAGTCTATTCTATAGAGCAAACTTTAGTCTATTCTATAGAGCAAACTTTAGTCTATTCTATAGAGCAAACTTTAGTCTGTTCTATAGAGCAAACTTTAGTCTATTCTATAGACGAAACTTTAGTCTATTCTATAGACGAAACTTTAGTCTATTCTATAGAGCAAACTTTAGTCTATTCTATAGAGCAAACTTTAGTCTGTTCTATAGAGCAAACTTTAGTCTGTTCTATAGAGCAAACTTTAGTCTGTTCTATAGAGCAAACTTTAGTCTGTTCTATAGAGCAAACTTTAGTCTGTTCTATAGGGCAAACTTTAGTCTGTTCCATAGAGCAAACTTTAGTCTGTTCTATAGAGCAAACTTTAGTCTGTTCTATAGAGCAAACTTTATTCTGTTCTATAGAGCAAACTTTAGTCTGTTCTATAGAGCAAACTTTAGTCTGTTCTATAGAGCAAACTTTAGTCTGTTCTATAGAGCAAACTTTAGTCTGTTCTATAGAGCAAACTTTAGTCTGTTCTATAGAGCAAACTTTAGTCTGTTCTATAGAGCAAACTTTAGTCTGTTCTACAGAGCAAACTTTAGTCTGTTCTACAGAGCAAACTTTAGTCTGTTCTATAGAGCAAACTTCAGTCTGTTCTACAGAGCAAACTTTAGTCTGTTCTATAGAGCAAACTTTAGTCTATTCGATAGACCAAACTTTAGTCTATTTTATAGACGAAACTTTAGTCTATTCTATAGACGAAACTTTAGTCTATTCTACAGACGAAACTTTAGTTTATTCTATAGACGAATATTTTCTATTTTACAAACCAAAGTTTTGTTTATTTTGTAGACTAAACTTTAGATTTATTTTATATATAATTTTATAGACTAAACTTTATTATATTTTTGGTCTATAAAATAGACTAAAGATCAAAATATTAGTCCATTTTATAGATCAAACTTTAAAATATTCTATAGTTTAGACTTTAGTCTATTCTAGCAGAATTTTCTTTGTTAGTGTTGAGGGTTTTGTAAAATTTTCTTTGAAAATATTAAATTTTCTTAAGTATTTTTTAAATTATCGTTTTTTTTTAATTCATTATCACTTTGATTGTTTTGTAATATTTTTTTAAAAAGAAAATTAAGGCTGACATTTGAACACAAAAGAAAAAATTCAAAATTTTTATTTTCTGAAATTTGTTGATTTTTGAAAATTTGTTTCAAATATTTTATTTATTTTTTTTTATTTGAATAAACAGCATTAACACCAAATATTAAAACTAAGTTAAAGCGAAAAATATTAAATGGAACTAATTGTATTATCTGGAGACAAAATAAGTGTTTAAAAACAATAAAAAAATTTGTCTATAAAAAAGTATTTAATAATAAAAGCAAAGTGAAAAAAAGCTTCATTAATATAACAAATTATTAATTAAAAATGATATAAAAATATTTAATTAAAAAAATTATAAAAACAGAAAATTTATAAAGGAAAACATATGAGGAAAATAAATAAGAGTTTTATAAATAATTTCAAATTAATATGGACTGTAAGCTGTAGAAGTCTAGGGAGTGTAGTGTCTATAGTCGGTAGACTATAATGGATGTAATGTGTAGACTATAATAGTCCTTGTTAGTTCCTTATAAGGATAATAATCTATATAATATAACTGTTATAGTCTACAGGATATGTTGATGATTATATATGGATTAAATGGGTTATAGTCTATTGACTATAATGGTTACAGTCTTTAAACTATATCGCTTAAGGTTGTTGTAACAGTTCAGCTGTAAATAGTTGTTCTCTATTGAGGAAAAATGCAGCTGCCACTGGCTTGACAATCTTTGGGACTGTGAGATTCGGCTCATTCCGGAACGGAGATACAAATGTCATGGAAATAATCGCTTAAGGTCCATAGAATTGCTTATTATTTTTAAAATTATTATTTTATTTCCAAAATATTTATAAAAAAAGTCTACATTTTTTTCATTAACCAAAAATATATAAATTTTATAGAAATATTAAAGCTTTTTATACACAAAATATTTGTTTCGTTTGTTTTTGTTTTAATTTGTTTTTAACAAAATATATATTTAATAAAACTTTTAATTAATTTAGCTTAAGCTTGTTCCATATTTTTAAAAACAAAATAAAATATTTATGTATGAAAATTTTAATCTTTATAAGAAAAAAAAATACAAATAAATTTTCTTATTTAGCCAAATTTGTTATAAAAAAAAAACGTAAATCAAACTGTGTTTTAAAGAAAAAAAAAGAAGAAGCAAATCTACTAAAGAAAAAACTATATTACAAAAGAAATATAAATTATATGAAATTAAACAAAAACTTATTTTTAAACAAATTAAAAACATATTAACCAAAAAAGAAAAAAATACAAAACCTAACCTATAAACCTAAATCTAACCCCAAAAATAAACCATTTTATAGACCAATATATAACTAAAAACCTATACTCCAAAAGAAAAACAAAACGATGAAGAAGAAAAATACAAAACCAAATAAATTTATAGTAAAATTTAGTTCTTATAAAAAAATATAGAAAATAACAAAATTGAGGAGAAAAACTAAAACCAACAAATAATTAACAAAAAAAATAGTTAATTTGAAAATGAAATGAAACAAAGTAAAAATATTAAAGTAAAAAACTAAATAAGAAAATAATAACAAAACTTAAAGAAAGTATTAAGGAAATGAAATAATTTTAATTATCTAAAGTCTGTACTATAGAATAGACTAAAGTCTGCGCTCTATAGAACTGACAGAAGTCTGTTCTCTATCAAATAGAAGTTTGGCCTTATTGAATTGACTAAAATTTCATCTATAGAACAGACTAAAGTTTCGTCTATAGAACAGACTAAAGTTTCGTCTATAGAACAGACTAAAGTTTCGTCTATAGAACAGACTAAAGTTTCGTCTATAGAACAGACTAAAGTTTCGTCTATAGAATAGACTAAAGTTTCGTCTATAGAAGAGACTAAAGTTTGCTCTATAGAACAGACTAAAGTTTGCTCTATAGAACAGACTAAAGTTTCGTCTGTAGAAGAGACTAAAATTTCGTCTATAGAAGAGACTAAAGTTTGCTCTATAGAACAGACTAAAATTTCGTATATAGAAGAGACTAAAGTTTGCTCTATAGAACAGACTAAAGTTTGCTCTAAAGAAGAGATTAAAGTTTACTTTATAGAACAGACTAAAGTTTGCTCTATAGAACAGACTAAAGTTTGCTCTATAGAACAGACTAAAGTTTGCTCTGTAGAACAGTCTAAAGTTTGCTCTATAGAACAGACTAAAGTTTGCTCTATAAAACAGACTAAAGTTTGACCAAAGTTTGCTCTATAAAACAGACTAAAGTTTGCTCTATAGAACAGACTAAAGTTTGCTTAAATTTAAAAAAGTATAGAGCAGACTAAAGTTTGCTCTATAGAATAAAGTTTCGTCTATAGAACAGACTAAAGTTTGCTCTATAGAGCAGACTAAAGTTTGCTCTATAGAGCAGACTAAAGTTTGCTCTATAGAGCAGACTAAAGTTTGCTCTATAGAACAGACTAAAGTTTGCTCTATAGAACAGACTAAAGTTTGCTCTATAGAACAGACTAAAGTTTGCTCTATAGAACAGACTAAAGTTTGCTCTATAGAACAGACTAAAGTTTGCTCTATAAAACAGACTAAAATTTGCTCTATAGAGCAGACTAAAGTTTGCTTAAACTTAAAAAAGTATAGAGCAGACTAAAGTTTGCTCTATAGAATAAAGTTTCGTCTATAGAACAGACTAAAGTTTGCTCTATAGAGCAGACTAAAGTTTGCTCTATAGAACAGACTAAAGTTTGCTCTATAGAACAGACTAAAGTTTGCTCTATAGAACAGACTAAAGTTTGCTCTATAGAACAGACTAAAGTTTGCTCTATAGAACAGACTAAAGTTTGCTCTATAGAACAGACTAAAGTTTGCTCTATAGAACAGACTAAAGTTTGCTCTATAGAACAGACTAAAGTTTGCTCTATAGAACAGACTAAAGTTTGCTCTATAGAACAGACTAAAGTTTGCTCTATAGAACAGACTAAAGTTTGCTCTATAGAACAGACTAAAGTTTGCTCTATAGAACAGACTAAAGTTTGCTCTACAAAACAGACTAAAGTTTGCTCTATAGAACAGACTAAAGTTTGCTCTATAGAACAGACTAAAGTTTGCTCTATAGAACAGACTAAAGTTTGCTCTATAGTATAGAACAGACTAAAGTTTGCTCTATAGAACAGACTAAAGTTTGCTCTATAGAACAGACTAAAGTTTGCTCTATAGAACAGACTAAAGTTTGCTCTATAGAACAGACTAAAGTTTGCTCTATAGAACAGACTAAAGTTTGCTCTATAGAACAGACTAAAGTTTGCTCTATAGAACAGACTAAAGTTTGCTCTATAGAACAGACTAAAGTTTGCTCTATAGAACAGACTAAAGTTTGCTCTATAGAACAGACTAAAGTTTGCTCTATAGAACAGACTAAAGTTTGCTCTATAGAACAGACTAAAGTTGCTTAAGTGCTCTATAGAACAGACTAAAGTTTGCTCTATAGAACAGACTAAAGTTTGCTCTATAGAACAGACTAAAGTTTGCTCTATAGAACAGACTAAAGTTTGCTCTATAGAACAGACTAAAGTTTGCTCTATAGAACAGACTAAAGTTTGCTCTATAGAACAGACTAAAGTTTGCTCTATAGAACAGACTAAAGTTTGCTCTACAAAACAGACTAAAGTTTGCTCTATAGAGCAGACTAAAGTTTGCTCTATAGAAGAGACTAAAGTCTGTACTGTAGAATAGACTAAAATGTTTCCTTTAGAGATAATGAGAAATTATTTCTCTTTAATATGTTGAGCTTAAACATTCTCTTGATATTATAGTGAATGACTTTTTATAGATTTCTGTGATTTAATCATTTCCTTAAGACTTTTTAAGTTTAAGTTTAATTAAAAATTTATCTTTTATTATAATTTGCCCTGTTGAGTTATATTTTTTGAAATTTTATTTTTATTAAGAAATATTTTTTTTTAATTGTTTCTATATTTTGTTAATATAAACTAAACCATATTATTAAATATCTAGTCCTTTTATTTAATTGCTAATAACTCATAAAAACATCGTTTTTTTAATAAATAATTTTTATTAAATTTTCTTTAAAAAAGGAAAACTTAAAATATTTTTTTAAAAGAAATCTTTTTGTTTTAATTGTTTTATAAATGTACAAATTTCGCAAATTAAATATTAAGTCAGAAAAATTATATATTAAGTTACTCAAAATTTATAAAGACAACAAAAATAATTAAAAAAACAATATAAAGATTTAAATAAAAACAGTTATTTTTTATACAAAAAACTAAAAATAAATTCAAACAATTGTTTTAATTTAGTCATTTGAATCAACCCCTTTATTAAAAATTAATATTTCCCACCATTTACCAAGGTGTTTACTCTGCCACGCCCACTTTGTCTTACACTAGAAATTGTCTTCTTTAAAAACCTCTGTTGCAAATTAAGTTGAAACATTTCAATATTAAGTTTCCTAACAATCAACATGTTTGATAGATTTTGGGGTCGTGGCAATAATTTAAAAGCTTCTCGTGAAGCTACAGCATATCTGTTCAATATTTTATTCTACATGGGCTTAAAGAAGCCCCAGAAATGGTTACTGCTGTATCGAATATTCTCATTTGTTAATAATTTTAGTGTTTGTGTCATCTTTCCCATATCTTTCACTTTAAGTTATTTCTACGAGTATCATAAAATGTCAACTGCTCAACTCTTAACTTCTCTTCAAGTGGCCATTAATGTTTGGGGTTTGCCCGCCAAGGTTTTGGCCGTAATAATACTATTAAATCGTCTTCATCAGGCCCTTAAAGTAATGGACATTTTAGATGCTCGTTGCCAATTAACAGAAGAACGTCGAAAAATACGTTATTGTGCGATCACTGGTAATCGTTTAACTATATTTTATATGTCATTTTATAGTTTATACTCTCTGGTAACTATGGTTACCTCTGTAATCCTGGGACAACCACCTTATTCCCTCTTTATGCCTCTAATCGATTGGCGTAATTCTAGTTTGGAATTTGCTTTACAAACATTTTTGGAATATATGATGATGAATTTAATTTGTGTTCACCAGGCAGCAGACGATGTTTATGGTGTCATTTATATTCATGTCATACGTACACATATGCAAATTTTAGTGGAAAGAATTAAGAGATTGGGAACGGATTTGAGAATGAGTGAGGAGGAACATTATGAACAACTAGTGATGTGTATTAAAGATCATCAGGAATTATTAAGGTAAAGAAAATATATTACGCAAACTTTTGAATAAACTTTGGTCTATAGAATAGACTAAACTTTGGTCTATAGGATAGACTAAACTTTGGTCTATAGAATAGACTAAACTTTGATCTATAGAATAGACTAAACTTTGGTCTATAGAATAGACTAAACTTTGGTCTATAGAATAGACTAAACTTTGGTCTATAGAATAGACTAAACTTTGGTCTATAGAATAGACTAAACTTTGGTCTATAGAATAGACTAAACTTTGGTCTATAGAATAGACTAAACTTTGGTCTATAGAATAGACTAAACTTTGGTCTATAGAATAGACTAAACTTTGGTCTATAGAATAGACTAAACTTTGGTCTATAGAATAGACTAAACTTTGGTCTATAGAATAGACTAAACTTTGGTCTATAGAATAGACTAAACTTTGGTCTATAGAATAGACTAAACTTTGGTCTATAGAATAGACTAAACTTTGGTCTATAGAATAGACTAAACTTTGGTCTATAGAATAGACTAAACTCTTTGGTCTATAGAATAGACTAAACTTTGGTCTATAGAATAGACTAAACTCTTTGGTCTATAGAATAAACTTTGGTCTATAGAATAGACTAAACTCTTTGGTCTATAGAATAGACTAAACTTTGGTCTATAGAATAGACTAAACTCTTGGTCTATAGAATAGACTAAACTTTGGTCTATAGAATAGACTAAACTTTGGACTATAGAATAGACTAAACTTTGGTCTATAGAATAGACTAAACTCTTTGGTCTATAGAATAGACTAAACTTTGGTCTATAGAATAGACTAAACTCTTTGGTCTATAGAATAGACTAAACTCTTTGGTCTATAGAATAGACTAAACTTTGGTCTATAGAATAGACTAAACTCTTTGGTCTATAGAATAGACTAAACTCTTTGGTCTATAGAATAGACTAAACTCTTTGGTCTATAGAATAGACTAAACTTTGGTCTATAGAATAGACTAAACTCTTTGGTCTATAGAATAGACTAAACTCTTTGGTCTATAGAATAGACTAAACTCTTTGGTCTATAGAATAGACTAAACTCTTTGGTCTATAGAATAGACTAAACTCTTTGGTCTATAGAATAGACTAAACTCTTTGGTCTATAGAATAGACTAAACTCTTTGGTCTATAGAATAGACTAAACTTTTTGGTCTATAGAATAGACTAAACTTTGGTCTATAGAATAGACTAAACTTTGGTCTATAGAATAGACTAAACTTTGGTCTATAGAATAGACTAAACTTTGGTCTATAGAATAGACTAAACTTTGGTCTATAGAATAGACTAAACTTTGGTCTATAGAATAGACTAAACTTTGGTCTATAGAACAGACTAAACTTTGGTCTATAGAATAGACTAAACTTTGGTCTATAGAATAGACTAAACTTTGGTCTATAGAATAGACTAAACTTTGGTCTATAGAATAGACTAAACTTTGGTCTATAGAATAGACTAAACTCTTTGGTCTATAGAATAGACTAAACTTTGGTCTATAGAATAGACTAAACTCTTTGGTCTATAGAATAGACTAAACTCTTTGGTCTATAGAATAGACTAAACTTTTTGGTCTATAGAATAGACTAAACTCTTTGGTCTATAGAATAGACTAAACTCTTTGGTCTATAGAATAGACTAAACTTTTTGGTCTATAGAATAGACTAAACTCTTTGGTCTATAGAATAGACTAAACTTTTTGGTCTATAGAATAGACTAAACTCTTTGGTCTATAGAATAGACTAAACTCTTTGGTCTATAGAATAGACTAAACTTTTTGGTCTATAGAATAGACTAAACTTTGGTCTAAAGAATAGATTAAACTTTGCTCTATAGAATAGACTAAACTTTGGTCTAAAGAATAGACTAAACTTTGGTCTATAGAATAGACTAAACTTTGGTCTAAAGAATAGATTAAACTTTGGTCTATAGAATAGACTAAACTTTGGTCTATAGAATAGACTAAACTTTGGTCTATAGAATAGACTAAACTTTGGTCTATAGAATAGACTAAACTTTGGTCTATAGAATAGACTAAACTTTGGTCTATAGAATAGACTAAACTTTGGTCTATAGAATAGACTAAACTTTGGTCTATAGAATAGACTAAACTTTGGTCTATAGAATAGACTAAATTTTGGTCTTGTCTAATGATCTATAAAATAGACAAAAAGTTGTTTTATAGAATAGACTAAAGTCTGATCTATAAAGTAAACTAAACAGCATTTTCTAAACTTTCAGATTACTTGATATCATTACCCCCGTCATCTCAATTACCATTTTTGTTCAATTTGCCATAACAGCTGTTATTTTGGGTACAACTCTCATAAACATTTTTGTATTTGCTGACACCTCTACCCAGATCGCTTCAGTGGTATATGTAATGGCAGTTTTGGTACAAACATCCCCCTGTGCCTATCAAGCCACTTGTCTGATGGCAGACAATGAAGAGTTATCTTTGGCTATATTTCATTGTGAATGGTTTGGAAAAAATAAGCGTTTTCGTAAAATGCTGATATTCTTTATGATGCGTTCTCAAATACCGATGGCTTTGAAAGCCTTGAAATTGTTTCCGATAACATTGAACACCAGTTTGTCGGTAAGTTGGCGCAGAGGATAGTTTAGTGCAATTTGAATAATTATTGTGAATTGTTTTTTCCTGCGATAGATTGCAAGATTTTCATTTTCGCTTTATACACTTATTAAGAATATGGATTTTGGTGAAGAAATGAAACATTAGAGGAGGGATGGGAGTTTTGAAGAGCTAAATAACATATTAATTATTTAATAGTCTGTGCTCTAGTGTGAACTATAGTTTGGACTGTAGCCTTAGAAGACAAGTAGTTTATAGATTGTTTTTGATTATTAATAAATATAATTTTGATCTAATAATAACTGAATATTTATTTTTAACTTTTGCTATACTACCATAGGAGGAGGAGGAGGCCACCATATTCATATGATGACCCAGTATCTAACCTCAAAAAATTTATAACCCCCTATTTGCCTAACCTTTTGAAAGGGCTTTTAGAACGCCTTTAATTAGCAATTTTCGATTACAGAGGTTTAATCCAAAATAAATTAATTTTTGCAACAATGTATAGCTTTTCTTTTATAAATTTGC
>PYHX02000495.1:87247354-87291796 GCA_004302925.2 Cochliomyia hominivorax | reverse complement strand
TATTCTGCGGATAAAACAACTTGGCAAAAATCGGAACCTTTAAGTTCGAAATCAAGTGTCAATTTAACCATGTATTCCTCCACCTCTCAACTAACTGAAGATTTAGAAGATTCTGAGGATCCGGAATCTCCATATTATCGTTTTCAGCGTAATGGTTCGGGTTCCCAGTTTCCGCGTCATTGTTTCTTTCGTAAACCATCTAATGCCCAGAAAAAACTCAACTATCACAAAATTATCGTGTCAAAAACACCGCAGATCCAAATTCTTCATTTCGTTCTTGTCACTCGCAAGATGATTCCTATAATTCTTTGGATAATTCATCATTGGACAATTCCCTTAATTCCCAGCAAACGTCACGCAAATCTTCAGTGGTAACTTTTCACTTAAACAACAGTTCCAATAATAGTTCCCAAAATAATTCCTCCAATCTAAATTCTTTGAAGATTGTCATCCTGATAACAATACTTCCTCCTCACAAAATCATTCTTTCAGTTTTGCGACTTATTATTCGGATAATGATAATTCCAGACATTTAATCGATACTTCACCATCTCCTCCTGCTTCTTCCGCTCCTCTGTTTATGACTGAAAATTCCATAATGGCTCAAAGAAAATTGCAAGATGTTCAACCTGATCCCGAGGTAATACAAATGAAACAACAATTATTGCAACAACAATTAATAATGCAACAAAAACAACACCAACTACTGCAACAACAATCGGGTATTTATCTACAAAATCCAAAGAGAAATCGAAAAAATCTAAATCGAAAACAAATCTCTCACCACCTTCTGTTCTGGGGGAGGCGGGTTCACAAAGTCATTCCTCAAATTCGGGCTAAATTAAAAACTATAATGAATTTCTTTTCTTTGGGCACCTTAGCACGTTCCAGAAAAAGTCTCCAAAATCTAAAAGTTCTTATAAATTATTTCAAAATACTTTAGATGGACAAATGGATCCAATACGAATATCGCCACAACGCACAAAATCGTGTGATCAATTGGAAATGGTTTGAGCGGAATTAGAAGAATGGAGAATTTTACGCAAAAAGTTGAAGATGAAAAAACTTTAGCTGGAAAAATGGCTTTATTGCAAAACAAAGCTTTAGAATAGACTTGTAAACTAGATTAGAGAATAGATGGTGGACTAGAGAATATAACAGTTTATAAAATAGAGAATAAGGCAGATACAATAATGTAGTAAGCTAAAGCATAATGCAGAAAACAACTTATAATGTAGATTATAGTACAGACTATAGTCCAGATTATAGTGCGGACTATAGCACAAACTATAGTCTACACTATATTACAGGCTATAGTGCAAACTATAGTCTATACTACAGTACTGCTATAGTTTAGACTATAGTCGAGTCTAGACTATAGTCGAGTCTAGACTATAGTCGAGTCTAGACTATAGTCGAGTCTAGCTATGTCGAGTCTAGACTATAGTCGAGTCTAGACTATAGTCGAGTCTAGACTATGTCGAGTCTAGACTATAGTCGAGTCTAGACTATAGTCGAGTCTAGACTATAGTCGAGTCGAAGCCTAGGCCATAGTCGAGTCTAGACAATAGCCCAGACTATAGCCTGGAGACTATAGCCCAGACTTTAGCCTGGAGACTATAGTCCAGACTATAACTTGGAGACTATAGTCCAGGCTATAGCCTGGAGACTATAGTCCAGACTATAGCCTGGAGACTATAGTCCAGACTATAACTTGGAGACTATAGTCCAGGCTATAGCCTGGAGACTATAGTCCAGACTATAGCTTGGAGACTATAATCCAGACTATAGTCCAGACTATAGCCTGGAGACTTTAGTCCAGACTATAGCTTGGAGACTATAATCCAGACTATAGCTTGGAGACTATAATCCAGACTAGAGCCTGGAGACTATAGTCCAGACTATAGCCTGGAGACTATAGTCCAGACTATAGCCTGGAGACTATAGTCCAGAATGTAGCCTGGAGACTATAGTCCAGACTATAGCCTGGAGACTATAGTCCAGACTATAGCCTGGAGACTATAGTCCAGACTATAGCCTGGAGACTATAGTCCAGACTATAGCCTGGAGACTATAGTCCAGACTATAGCCTGGAGACTATAGTCCAGACTATAGCCTGGAGACTATAGTCCAGACTATAGCCTGGAGACTATAGCCTGGAGACTATAGTCCAGACTATAGCCTGGAGACTATAGTCCAGACTATAGCCTGGAGACTAAGTCCAGACTATAGCCTGGAGACTATAGTCCAGACTATAGCCTGGAGACTATAGTCCAGACTATAGCCTGGAGACTATAGTCCAGACTATAGCCTGGAGACTATAGTCCAGACTATAGCCTGGAGACTATAGTCCAGACTATAGCCTGGAGATTATAGTCCAGACTATAACCTGGAGACTATAGTCCAGACTATAGCCTGGAGATTATAGTCCAGACTATAACCTGGAGACTATAGTCCAGACTATAGCCTGGAGACTATAGTCCAGACTATAGCCTGGAGACTATAGTCCCAGACTATAGCCTGGAGACTATAGTCCAGACTATAGCCTGGAGACTATAGTCCAGACTATAGCCTGGAGACTATAGTCCAGACTATAGCCTGGAGACTATAGTCCAGACTATAGCCTGGAGACTAATAGTCCAGACTATAGCCTGGAGACTATAGTCCAGACTATAGCCTGGAGACTATAGTCCAGACTATAGCCTGGAGACTATAGTCCAGACTATAGCCGGGAGACTATAGTCCAGACTATAGCCTGGAGACTATAGTCCAGACTATAGCCTGGAGACTATAGTCCAGACTATAGCCTGGAGACTATAGTCCAGACTATAGCCTGGAGACTATAGTCCAGACTATAGCCTGGAGACTATAAGTCCAGACTATAGCCTGGAGACTATAGTCCAGACTATAGCCTGGAGACTATAGTCCAGACTATAGCCTGGAGACTATAGTCCAGACTATAGCCTGGAGACTATAGTCCAGACTATAGCCTGGAGACTATAGTCCAGACTATAGCCTGGAGACTATAGTCCAGACTATAGCCTGGAGACTATAGTCCAGACTATAGCCTGGAGACTATAGTCCAGACTATAGCCTGGAGACTATAGTCCAGACTATAGCCTGGAGACTATAGTCCAGACTATAGCCTGGAGACTATAGTCCAGACTATAGCCTGGAGACTATAGTCCAGACTATAGCCTGGAGACTATAGTCCAGACTATAGCCTGGAGACTATAGTCCAGACTATAGCCTGGAGACTATAGTCCAGACTATAGCCTGGAGACTATAGGTCCAGACTATAGCCTGGAGACTATAGTCCAGACTATAGCCTGGAGACTATAGTCCAGACTATAGCCTGAAGACTATAGTCCAGACTATAGCCTGGAGACTATAGTCCAGACTATAGCCTGGAGACTATAGTCCAGACTATAGCCTGGAGACTATAGTCCAGACTATAGCCTGGAGACTATAGTCCAGACTATAGCCTGAAGACTATAGTCCAGACTATAGCCTGGAGACTATAGTCCAGACTATAGTCTGGAGACTATAGTCCAGACTATAGTCTGGAGACTATAGTCTAGACTATAGTCTGGAGACTATAGTCTAGACTATAGTCTGGAGACTATAGTCTAGACTATAGTCTGGAGACTATAGTCCAGACTATAGTCTGGAGACTATAGTCCAGACTATAGTCTGGAGACTATAGTCCAGACTATAGTCTGGAGACTATAGTCCAGACTATAGTCTGGAGACTATAGTCCAGACTATAGTCTGGAGACTATAGTCCAGACTATAGTCCGGAGACTATAGTCTGGAGACTATAGTCCAGACTATAGTCCGGAGACTATAGTCTGGAGACTATAGTCCAGACTATAGTCCGGAGACTATAGTCTGGAGACTATAGTCCAGACTATAGTCCAGACTATAGTCTGGAGACTATAGTCCAGACTATAGTCCAGACTATAGTCTGGAGACTATAGTCCAGACTATAGTCTGGAGACTATAGTCCAGACTATAGTCCGGAGACTATAGTCTGGAGACTATAGTCCAGACTATAGTCCGGAGACTATAGTCTGGAGACTATAGTCCAGACTATAGTCCGGAGACTATAGTCTGGAGACTATAGTCCAGACTATAGTCCAGACTATAGTCTGGAGACTATAGTCCAGACTATAGTCCAGACTATAGTCTGGAGACTATAGTCCAGACTATAGTCTGGAGACTATAGTCCAGACTATAGTCTGGAGACTATAGTCCAGACTATAGTCCAGACTATAGTCTGGAGACTATAGTCCAGACTATAGTCTGGAGACTATAGTCCAGACTATAGTCTGGAGACTATAGTCCAGACTATAGTCTGGAGACTATAGTCCAGACTATAGTCTGGAGACTATAGTCCAGACTATAGTCTGGAGACTATAGTCCAGACTATAGTCTGGAGACTATAGTCCAGACTATAGTCTGGAGACTATAGTCCAGACTATAGTCTGGAGACTATAGTCCAGACTATAGTCTGGAGACTATAGTCCAGACTATAGTCTGGAGACTATAGTCCAGACTATAGTCTGGAGACTATAGTCCAGACTATAGTCTGGAGACTATAGCCCAGAATATAGTCTGGAGACTATAGCCCAGAATATAGTCCAGACTATAGTCTGGAGACTATAGCCCAGAATATAGTCCAGACTATAGTTCAGACTATAGTCCAGACTATAGCCTGGAGACTATAGTCCAGACTATAGCCTGGAGACTATAGTCCATACTATAGCCTGGAGACTATAGTCCAGACTATAGCCTGGAGACTATAGTCCAGACTATAGCCTGGAGACTATAGTCCAGACTATAGCCTGGAGACTATAGTCCAGACTATAGCCTGGAGACTATAGTCCAGACTATAGCCTGGAGACTATAGTCCAGACTATAGCCTGGAGACTATAGTCCAGACTATAGCCTGGAGACTATAGTCCAGACTATAGCCTGGAGACTATAGTCCAGACTATAGCCTGGAGACTATAGTCCAGACTATAGCCTGGAGACTATAGTCCAGACTATAGCCTGGAGACTATAGTTCAAACTATAGTCTAGACTATAGTCAGGAGACTATAGTCCAGATTATAGTCTGGAGACTATAGTCCAGACTATAGTCCAGACTGTATTTTGGAGACTATGGTCCAGACTATTGTTTGGAGACCATAGTCTCCAATTTCCAGAATATAGTCTGGAGACTATAGCCCAGAATATAGTCCAGACTATAGTCTGGAGACTATAGCCCAGAATATAGTCCAGGCTATAGTCTGGAGACTATAGCCCAGAATATAGCCCAGAATATAGTCCAGACTATAGTTCAGAATATAGTCCAGACTATAGTTCAGACTATAGTCCATACTATAGCCTGGAGACTATAGTCCAGACTATAGCCTGAAGACTATAGTTCAAACTATAGCCTGGAGACTATAGTTCAAACTATAGTCTAGACTATAGTCAGGAGACTATAGTCCAGATTATAATCTGGAGACTATAGTCCAGACTATAGTCCAGACTGTATTTTGGAGACTATGGTCCAGACTATTGTTTGGAGACCATAGTCTCCAGTTTCCAGACTATAGTCTGGAGACTATAGTTCAGACAATAATGCTACCTAAAGTTCTGTTTTCACTGCCCTTTAGTCTGGAGTAGTTTATGGACAAGACTATGATCTTTATTATAGACCAATTTATACACTAATTAATAGTCTATATTTCAAAGGCTAAATCCAGCTTATTGTGGGACACTATAGTTTACAAACCAGACTGTAGTCTAATTTATAGACTAGACTATATTATATTTCAAAGTTCAGACTCTGCTCTAGTTTATAGAACATACTATAGTTGAGTTTAAAGACCAAATTATAGTCTGGTTTAAGACCAGATTATAGCCTTCTTTACAGACTAGTCTATAGACCAGTTTATACGCTAGTTTATTGACCAGTGAATACACTAATTTATAGGCCAGTCTGTTATCTTATAATCTAGTTTATAGATCAGTTTATATTATTAATAGTTTTAGATTATTAATAGTCTAAAACAGTAATATTTTATTTTATTGTACTGAATATAATCTAAATTTTAGTATAGTCTCGATCGAGGCTGTTTTCTAGTTAAAAATCGTGACTGTTATCTTCTTTATGGTCGGTTATATAGATCTGACTGTGACTTGTAGTTTATGGAGGAGCCCTTAACTTGTTTATGCAGGATGACTCTAGTGTAGTGTTTTTATTGGGGACTATAGTTTTCCCGAAGACTTTATATACCAGATTTATTATTGGCTAAATTGATTCTTAAATATTTTAGTTTATTGATTCCTTATTTGGGCTAAAAGGAGCCTTTTTTTAATTTTTCCTTTTTTTGTTTTTCTTTGATGTTTAAGTTTCGTCCTTGCTAGTTATCGTTTCCTTTTTGTTTGCTTATCATCTGGTAATGGTTTAGTTATTTCTTTTTTTAATTATTTATTGTTTTTGTTACAAATTTTAAAGAGAAAAATAGCATTGAGAAAAAACAACAACAACAAAAACAACAAACTTTTTTGTACCTAAGAATTCAAGTAGTAGTTAGTAGTTGTCATTTTTTTTAAATATAAAATAAAATAAAGCTTTTTAAAAAGCTTTATTTTTTAGAAAATAATTTAGTTTTAATTTTTAACTAACAAAGCTTTAAAGCTTTGTTTATCTAAGTAGCCGTTATTTAAGACTCTAATATTAGTTTTTAATTGTAAAAGTGCCTTTTTTTAATAAAAAAACTAAACTTAGTTTTATAAAATTTAAGTTGTAGAAACAAATTTAAAAAAAAAACTAAAATTAACAAACGATCGATTGCATTTTTTAATTTGCATTAATAATTTTTATTAGTTTTAATTATGTTAAGAAAAGCGATTAAATTTTCTTTCTATTTTCTTAAAAACAAAAGCGATTAATTTTTGGTTTTAAATTGAAAATGAAAGTTTAAACAAAAGTTTAATTCATTCATTTTTTCAATTTTATTTTCAAAATTAAATTTATTTATTAAAATTAATTTCTTATGATTTTTCTTTATTATTATTTTTATACAACAAAACTGTATTATTTTATTATTATTTTATTTTTATTTATAAATTATTTTATTTAATTTTCTTTTTCTTTTTTCACAAATATGGCGCAATGTATGAATTTTTCAAATTCAAAACTTAATTTGCAATATTTCTTGAAAATTTTGTTTTAATATTTTATTTTATTTTTAATTTTTTTTGTTCCAATTTTTTTATTTTTTGTTTAAAAAAAACTGTGATTTATTAAAAGAAAAAATATATATTTTTTGTGTATTATTTAAACAGAAAAATAAAAGAATTCAAAACTCAATATTAAATTATTGTTGAAAATCAATTTGCTTAGTCGTCTTTTAAAGTGCTGATATTTTATTATAAAAAATTATTATTATTTTTTTTAAATTATTATTTATCATTTTTAAATATAATTAAGTTTTGTAATTTTAACAAAAAAATATTAAATTATCTTGTTTTTAATTTTATAAATATTATTTTTAAATTTTTTTTAAAATAAGTTTTTTTTAATAATTTTTAATTTTATTTAAAATTATTTAAAACAAATATTCCATATTAAAAATCACTTCAAACATAAACAAAAAAAGGAAAAAAAAACAACGATTAAGTAAGAAAAAAAATTACACAAAAATTATTTAAACTTACTAAAAAAATTAAATTAAAAAAACCACAAAAATAAAAAAACTTAAAAAAATTAATTAAACTCTGTGGTTTTATTTAAATTAACTTCAACACCAAAACCCCCACCCCCAAAAACAAAATACAACGGTAAAGGCCAATTTAAATTTCAAAAAAACAAATCATTTTTCAATTTAAAAATAAATAATTCAAATTTTCTTTTTCCTCTCTCCACCTAAATACTGCTTTCCTCCATAAAAAAAAATGTACGCAGGCTTTAATACCAAAGACGATTGGTGTTCTCCTATTCACACTTTACCGGGCGGTGGTCCAAATCTTCCTATTATGTCTCCAAATCCTTATTTATTAAGTCGTTTTACTTCCAACATTCCAATGCCTACTTTATATGCTGGTGATGCTGTTCGTAAACCCAAATTATCGGTTATTGAAGTTTTACTATACAACATGGCTGCCTTATTGGCTGGTGTGGCTGCTGGTTATGATGTTCGTATGTCTAATGTTTCACCTTTTCATCCTACATTGTTAAGTGATGTGCCGGCTTTAAAGGCTCCCATGGATATGGAATTGCCTAAGGTAGGAGGAGAGGATCGTAGATTTGCGGCTAATACGTATCATGGTACTGGGAATCGAAATCGGTAAGTGCTAAATAGAATAGATTCTATTCTATAATTCTCACTTTAGACTTAACTATTGAATGGACTAAGTAGGCTAAGCTATCGGCTTAACAGGAATACAGACTAGTCTACTCTATAGAACAGACAGTTAGTCTACTCTATAGACCAGACAATTAGTCTACTCTATAGACCAGACAATTAGTCTACTCTATAGACCAGACAATTAGTCTACTTTATAGACGAGACATTAGTTTACTCTAACTTCAATATCTGCTTTAATTTTAAATTAATATTTTCTTTTCATATTTCCTCAGAACCGCCTTAAATTCTCTCACCTACGAACCTTCTGATGCTCCCGATTCCCCACGACGTAAGACTGATTCGCCTTTGGCAAACAATAATAAACAAACAAAACAGTCTTCACAAACAGTTGCAGATAGTGCAACAGCAGCAGTAGCAGCATTTTCTAAATTTCCACATCATCAACAACAAACCCATATACCACAACCTCAATATCAGAAATCGGTGACACAACCACCTACACCACAACATTATCACCATAATAATCCTCCTCTACAATCACAAATACGTAAAATGCCTTCAACAATTTCAACAACTACAACAAGTGGTTTGGGATCAAATTTCACCAATAATACATCGGGTATATTGTCTTCCTCATTGGGTAGTCATACTCAACCGCCAACACCTTCACCCAGGCGTAAAATAAGTACTTCATCATTTACGGAAAATTTGGAATATTCCGAACAAGAAGATAATTTACCGATAGATAAGACATTTAGAGATTTTCATTTGGGCGGTCAAGTGGGCTTGGCGACGGGTAGTGGTGTCATGGGACAAGAGGGAATGTATGCACCGCAGAATTATTTAAGAAATGGTCCTAGTTTTTCAAACGATGGAGGAGCGTATGGAGCTGGTGCTCACAGAGCAGGATATTTGGGTAAATATTGCTTTAAAGAACAACAAAAGGAAGTGAGTTTATGTTTGTTATCTATTTCTAGGTTCGAATTACTTCCCCTATCGTCCGGAACATCAAATGACTTATGAGAGAGATTGTAAATCGTATCCCGATTACTCCTACGATTACAATCATCGTTTGCCCAACTATTATGATTATAATTATGATCCACAACCTCCTCCACCACCGGCACCTCAGCAACATCATGCTTCACCGCCTGTGGTAAGAACTCCTCCACCCCGAGTGCCTCAAATGGGAGTAACAGCTGCTGGGCATAGACGAACACCTTCAACTATATCCAATAATTCCAATTACAATCAAGGTTATAGTTTAGATTATGATGAAGCTGTAAATCAACCTTATGAATATAATTCCATTGCTATGCCTTTAACCGCAGATTATGCAGCTGTCGCGTATAGAGAGCCAACTAATATAATACCTACCGGGGCCGTGCCTCCACCAACAAAACAGGAATTATATAAAAGTTCACCAAAACCAACTAATCGCTTTATGGCTTCTAATCGCAATGAGGTGACCACATTAAATCGTATGCGTGACTATGAAAATCTTCCATTTAATGTAAGTCCTTTGCACAAACCTTTATATCAATATCGTAGAGGTGAGGGTACTCCCTTGCATAATACACCACAACGCACAGTGTATACACGATCACGTTCAACGCCCATGTCTCCTATAAATACGAAAACATCACCACCCTCACCAGCGCCTACACAGGGGCAACACAAACCCTCATCTATACCCAGATTAATGCCTGAACGCCCCGATAGTTTACCTTTTGACACAAATAATTTAACTTTTAGTGCGGGAGGAAAAGGAGGAGGTGGTGAAGTGGGAAGAGGAGTGGGTACAAAATTACGTTCCTCTTTAAAAAAGTACAATAATTATAAAACACCTAATGGTGTTCCTTTAAATGGTACTACATCCTCATCGGTTTCGGCGACGGGAGGAGCAGCAGGAGCGCCTTCAAGTTGTCCTCAAACTATCAGCAATAGCAATAATACCGCCAATAGTACACCCACTAATCCCACTCCACCCGATTCCTATACCAGTGATGATAGTTCATATTTAAGTGCCAAAGAAGGATCCATTTCATCACACAGTCGTGTACGTTTTAGTCCTGAAGCCTATCTAGATGCGAATAGTCCAGGAGGCCTTAATAATCCCCATAGCTCATCTTCAACACATAAATCTTTAGCTCTTTACAGTAGACGTATGTCCAGACGTAATACAGCTGATATTTCAGGTTCTTCTACGTCACCCTCATCCTAGCAGGGTTTTGCCAATTTACGTGTACAATTAGCTCGTAGTCCGGGTGCTCGTTCCAGTACATTATCATTAAACTCACAACAATTTTTACCAGCTGGTCTTACACCTCCCCTACTGCAGCATCATCAACAAGTGCTGCAGCAACCGCACCAGCACCAGCACCAACAGCAGCAGCAACAAAATTTACCCTATCGTTGGTATTCGGGAGCAAGACGTTCTCGATCGGCTCAATATGAATATCATATGTAAATATATTGGTATGTTAATCGTTTTCTATATATATATAAACTGAATTTTATAATACTCTCGCGTTCCCATCTTTTGTAATATTCATTTATTCAAATCAAAACTAATTTTGTATTATCAGGTTTCGTAGTGAAGTTAAAGACTATAAACGAGATTAACCTAATTGTTTTTTTTATTTAAAGAATATAAACTAATGAATCTCTAGGCAGTTTGGGTTGGTTGGAAAATCTTAAAAATTCAAAAAGGAAACTAGAAAAATCTATTTCAGTTAAAAAATTGGAATAACATTTATTATGGAACAATTATTGTGCTGTAATAGTTACGCTGTTGTTAGTGATTTTTATCTTGGAAAAGGAAATCCGATTGATAAAGATATTGTTTCAGAAAGTAGTTCCAATTACCGTGAAAAATGAAGGATATTTGTTTTACCATTAACTGTAAAGTAGAGCAGTAATGACCCTGTTTTAACATGACCATACAACACGTAAGACAATAAGAGCCTAATGTGCGTCTGTCATCAGGTGGAATAATTAGATCCAATCCAACTCCGTAAAGTTTCTAAGTAAATCGTTTAGATTAACCTGTGATACTTCACAAAATGAGTTTAGTATGTATTTGCACAGGAATCTATTGCTTTCGATTGCCAAGACCGGGCATTAACAAAGGAGGTAAAAAACACTCCAAATTATCACAGTAACGACAATGTTGGGTTATCCAAGTCTACTTACATGCCTTTTCAACACACAGTGACCTGTGATTAATGAAAGCAACTAAGGTATATCAATGCCACTATGATTCATTAGTTGTCTTGAACGTATCAGGTTGAAAGCTGGCCACATCTCCTTGGCGACAATACATGTATCTAGTTCAAGACCATCTAGATATGGCCTGTTTGAAAAAGTATTTCAAAATACTGCTTTTAATATGACCAAGCGGAATGATACTAAGTTGGATATATAAGATGCAGATGGTTAGTCAAAACTAGTGTAATATCAGATGTCCGAGAAAGGCTTGTTTACTTGTCTTGCAACGGCCGATTAATAGGAATTATGTCAGTGACAGAATGCCGCCTGTCTGGCGACAAATATTCCTATACTTCCGGAAATTTTCCTGTCCTCTAGAATCTTACGTGCCACACAGATAGCAAATATTTCAGTCTGAAATCCATTTGCATTCATTAGGAAGCGGATATGAAGTATATGATAGTGTACATCCATTTAACAATGTTGGAAAGAAATCCCCATTACCTTTCAAACGACATATTTACCATATGTTGGGTGTTTAATTTAATGATAATTTCGGGTCTAGACCCAATTTGGTGAAACTCTATGAAGGTTTTAACATCGCAGTTGTTATAGATATGTCCTTCAGTTAGAAGGAACCACTATTCTCTCTGTTATTGCCACCACAGTATATGTTACTTTCACTTCCGTTTTTCTTCTTCCTTTCCCCTCTTTGTTCTAATTGGTGATGCTGTTCTAAGCTTTAAGAAGCTGCAGGTAAAAGGAAGGAATCTCTTAAAGTAGATTTTCTCTTTCCCCCAAACTGTCTTCAATACAAATCATTTATATAATTTCTATTAAACAAAAAAATCAAAATAATTAAACTCCATTTTTGCCAAAATTATTTAAACATTTAATTTGTGTAAATAAATATTTATTTATTTAAAAATCCTATAAAAACCAAAATAACAAGTCAAAACATAATTTATATTTAATGAAAATCTATGTAAACAATTAAAATTAAAATTAACACAAAAAAAGTTGTATAAAAAATTTAAACCTTAAAAAGCTCATGAAACATTAAAAAATTATTCAAAATCTATTAAATTAAGAAATCAATATAAACAAAATTTGCGTACATGTAAAAATTGCCTTAAAAAAAACACTCATTAAATACACAAACAAATATATTTGTATTCTTTTTTCTTCGTATGTAATTAATTATTAAGTATTAAAATGTAAAACTTAAAAAAAAATCAGCATTAAAAACAAAATCCTAAAGAAACAAAAACAAAAAAAAACATTTTTGAAAACTAAAAGGAAACAAGAACAAAACTAAAAATTAATCGTATAAAAAAAGAATTAATTAATTAAAATAAGAAATTAAAAATATTTGGTTTAAAAATTAAGAAAAAAAAAAGAAAATCAAATTTAAAATTAAAAACAAAATAATAATATTTATAACAATTTAATATTTTCAAAGAAAATTATAAGAAAGACTTTGTCAGGCCAAAACTTTTGCTATAGACGAAACTTTAGTCTATTTTGTAGACGAAACTTTAGTCTATTTTGTAGACGAAACTTTAGTCTATTCTATAGACGAAACTTTAGTCTATTTTGTAGACGAAACTTTAGTCTATTCTATAGAGTCTATTCCTTAGACGAAACTTTAGTTTAGACTCTATAGAATGGACTAAATTCTATAGAGTCTATTCTATAGACGAAACTTTAGTCTATTCTATAGACGAAACTTTAGTCTATTCTATAGACGAAACTTTAGTCTATTCTATAGACGAAACTTTAGTCTATTCTATAGACGAAACTTTAGTCTATTCTATAGACGAAACTTTAGTCTATTCTATAGAGCAAACTTTAGTCTATTCTATAGAGCAAACTTTAGTCTATTCTATAGAGCAAACTTTAGTCTATTCTATAGAGCAAACTTTAGTCTGTTCTATAGGGCAAACTTTAGTCTATTCTATAGAGCAAACTTTAGTCTGTTCTATAGAGCAAACTTTAGTCTGTTCTATAGGGCAAACTTTAGTCTGTTCTATAGAGCAAACTTTAGTCTGTTCTATAGAGCAAACTTTAGTCTGTTCTATAGGGCAAACTTTAGTCTGTTCTATAGGGCAAACTTTAGTCTGTTCTATAGAGCAAACTTTAGTCTGTTCTATAGAGCAAACTATAGTCTGTTCTATAGAGCAAACTTTAGTCTGTTCTATAGAGCAAACTTTAGTCTGTTCTATAGAGCAAACTTTAGTCTGTTCTATAGAGCAAACTTTAGTCTGTTCTATAGAGCAAACTTTAGTCTGTTCTATAGAGCAAACTTTAGTCTGTTCTATAGAGCAAACTTTAGTCTGTTCTATAGAGCAAACTTTAGTCTGTTCTATAGAGCAAACTTTAGTCTGTTCTATAGAGCAAACTTTAGTCTGTTCTATAGAGCAAACTTTAGTCTGTTCTATAGAGCAAACTTTAGTCTATTTTATAGACGAAACTTTAATCTATTTTATAGACGAAACTTTAATCTATTCTATAGACGAAACTTTAGTCGATTCTATAGACGAAACTTTAGTTTATTCTATAGACGAATATTTTCTATTTTACAAACCAAAGTTTTGTTTATTTTGTAGACTAAACTTTAGATTTATTTTATATATAATTTTATAGACTAAACTTTATTATATTTTTGGTCTATAAAATAGACTAAAGATCAAAATATTAGTCCATTTTATAGATCAAACTTTAAAATATTCTATAGTTCAGACTTTAGTCTATTTTAGCAGAATTTTCTTTGTTACTGTTGAGGGTTTTGTAAAATGTTCTTTGAAAATATTCAATATTCTTAAGTATTTTTTAAATTATCGTTTTTTAATTCATTATCATTTTGATTGTTTTGTAATATTTTTTAAAAAGAAAATTAAGGCTGACATTTGAACACAAAAGAAAAAATTCAAAATTTTTATTTTCTGAAATTTGTTGATTTTTGAAAATTTGTTTGAATTTATTTATTTAATTTTTTTTTTGTTTGAATAAACAGCATTAACACCAAATATTAAAACTAAGTTAAATCGAAAAATATATATTTAATAATTAAATGGAACTAATTGTATTATCTGGAGACAAAATAAGTGTTTAAAAACAATAAAAAAATTTGTCTATAAAAAAGTATTTAATAATAAAAGCAAAGTGAAAAAAAGCTTCATTAATATAACAAATTATTAATTAAAAATGATATAAAAATATTTAATTAAAAAAATTATAAAAACAGAAAATTTATAAAGGAAAACATATGAGGAAAATAAATAAGAGTTTTATAAATAATTTCAAATTATTATGGACTGTAAGCTGTAGAAGTCTAGGGAGTGTAGTGTCTATAGTCGGTAGACTATAATGGATGTAATGTGTAGACTATAATAGTCCTTGTTAGTTCCTTATAAGGATAATAATCTATATAATATAACTGTTATAGTGTACAAGATATGTTGATGATTATATATGGATTAAATGGGTTATAGTTTATTGACTATAATGGTTACAGTCTTTAAACTATATCGCTTAAGGTTGTTGTAACAGTTCAGCTGTAAATAGTTGTTCTCTATTGTGGAAAAAACTTCTGATTAATACAGCTGCCACTGGCTTGACAATCTTTGGGACTGTGAGATTCGGCTCATTCCGGAACGGAGATACAAATGTCATGGAAATAATCGCTTAAGGTCCATAGAATTGCTTATTATTTTTAAAATTATTATTTTATTTCCAAAAAATTTATAAAAAAAGTCTACATTTTTTTCATTAACCAAAAATATATAAATTTTATAGAAATATTAAAGCTTTTTATACACAAAAAATTTGTTTCGTTTGTTTTTGTTTTAATTTGTTTTTAACAAAATATATATTTAATAAAACTATTAATTAATTTAGCTTAAGCTTGTTCCATATTTTTAAAAACAAACTAAAATATTTATGTATGAAAATTTTAATTTTTATAAGAAAAAAACAAAATACAAAATAAATTTTCTTATTTAGCCAAATTTGTTATAAAAAAACGTAAATCAAACTGTGTTTTAAAGTAAAAAAAAGAAGAAGCAAATCTACTAAAGAAAAAACTATATTACAAAAGAAATATAAATTATATGAAATTAAACAAAAACTTATTTTTAAACAAATTAAAAACATATTAACCAAAAAACAAAAAAACCTAACCTATAAACCTAAATCTAACCCCAAAAATAAACCATTTTATAGACCAATATATAACTAAAAACCTATACTCCAAAAGAAAAACAAAAAGACGAAGAAGAAAAATACAAAACCAAATAAATTTATAGTAAAATTTAGTTCTTATAAAAAAAATATAGAAAATAACAAAATTGAGGAGAAAAACTAAAACCAACAAATAATTAACAAAAAAAAAAATAGTTAATTTGAAAATGAAATGAAACAAAGTAAAAATATTAAAGTAAAAAACTAAATAAGAAAATAATAACAAAACTTAAAAAAGGTATTAAGGAAATGAACTAATTTTAATTATCTAAAGTCTGTACTATAGAATAGACTAAAGTTTCGTCTATAGAATAGACTAAAGTTTCATCTATATAGAACAGACTAAAGTTTCTCTATCAAATAGAAGTTTGGCCTTATTGAATTGACTAAAATTTCGTCTATAGAATAGACTAAAGTTTCGTCTATATAGAACAGACTAAAGTTTCTCTATCAAATAGAAGTTTTTTCCTTATTGAATTGACTAAAGTTTCGTCTATAGAATAGACTAAAGTTTCGTCTATATAGAACAGACTAAAGTTTGCTCTATAGAATGGACTAAAGTTTGCTCTATAGAACGAACTAAAGTTTACTCTATAGAATGGACTAAAGTTTGCTCTATAGAACGAACTAAAGTTTGCTCTATAGAACAGACTAAAGTTTGCTCTATAGAACATACTGAAGTTTGCTCTATAGAAGAGACTAAAGTTTGCTCTATAGAAGAGACTAAAGTTTGCTCTATAGAACAGACTAAAGTTTGCTCTATAGAACAGACTAAAGTTTGCTCTATAGAACAGACTAAAGTTTGCTCTATAGAACGAACTAAAGTTTGCTCTATAGAATGGACTAAAGTTTGCTCTATAGAACGAACTAAAGTTTGCTCTATAGAACAGACTAAAGTGTGCTCTATAGAACAGACTAAAGTGTGCTCTATAGAACAGACTAAAGTGTGCTCTATAGAACAGACTAAAGTGTGCTCTATAGAACAGACTAAAGTGTGCTCTATAGAACAGACTAAAGTGTGCTCTATAGAACAGACTATAGTTTGCTCTATAGAACAGACTAAAGTTTGCTCTATAGAACAGACTAAAGTGTGCTCTATAGAACAGACTAAAGTGTGCTCTATAGAACAGACTAAAGTGTGCTCTATAGAACAGACTATAGTTTGCTCTATAGAACAGACTATAGTTTGCTCTATAGAACAGACTAAAGTTTGCTCTATAGAAGAGACTAAAGTCTGTCTGTAGAATACACTAAAATCTGTACTGTAGAATAGACTAAAATATTTCCTTTAGAGATAATGAGAAATTATTTCTCTTCAATATGTTGAGCTTAAACATTCTCTTGATATTATAGTGAATGACTTTTTATAGATTTCTGTGATTTAATCATTTCCTTAAGACTTTTTTGAGTTTAAGTTTAATTAAAAATTTATCTTTTATTATAATTTGCCCTGTTGAGTTATATTTTTTGAAATTTTATTTTTATTAAGAAATAATTTTTTTTAAATTGTTTCTATATTTTGTTAATATAAACTAAACCATATTATTAAATATCTAGTCCTTTTATTTAATTGCTAATAACTCATAAAAAACATCGTTTTTTTAATAAATAATTTTTATTAAATTTTCTTTAAAAAAGGAAAACTTAAAATATTTTTTTTAAAAGAAATCTTTTTGTTTTAATTGTTTTATAAATGTACAAATTTCGCAAATTAAATATTAAGTCAGAAAAATTATATATTAAGTTACTCAAAATTTATAAAGACAACAAAATAATTATAAAAAGAAACAATATAAAAATTTAAATAAAAACAGTTATTTTTTATACAAAAAATTAAAAATAAATTCAAACAATTGTTTTAATTTAGTCATTTGAATCAACCCCTTTATTAAAAATTAATATTTCCCACCATTTACCAAGGTGTTTACTCTGCCACGCCCACTTTGTCTTACACTAGAAATTGTCCTCCTTAAAAACCTCAGTTACAAATTAAGTTGAAACATTTCAATATTAAGTTTCCTAACAATCAACATGTTTGATAGATTTTGGGGTCGTGGCAATAATTTAAAAGCTTCTCGTGAAGCTACAGCATATCTGTTCAATATTTTATTCTACATGGGCTTAAAGAAGCCCCAGAAATGGTTACTGCTGTATCGAATATTCTCATTTGTTAATAATTTTAGTGTTTGTGTCATCTTTCCCATATCTTTCACTTTAAGTTATTTCTACGAGTATCATAAAATGTCAACTGCTCAACTCTTAACTTCTCTTCAAGTGGCCATTAATGTTTGGGGTTTGCCCGCCAAGGTTTTGGCCGTAATAATACTATTGAATCGTCTTCATCAGGCCCTTAAAGTAATGGACATTTTAGATGCTCGTTGCCAATTAACAGAGGAACGTCAAAAAATACGTTATTGTGCGATCACTGGTAATCGTTTAACTATATTTTATATGTCATTTTATAGTTTATACTCTCTGGTAACTATGGTTACCTCTGTAATCCTGGGACAACCACCTTATTCCCTCTTTATGCCTCTAATCGATTGGCGTAATTCTAGTTTGGAATTTGCTTTACAAACATTTTTGGAATATATGATGATGAATTTAATTTGTGTCCATCAGGCAGCAGACGATGTTTATGGTGTCATTTATATTCATGTCATACGTACACATATGCAAATTTTAGTAGAAAGAATTAAGAGATTGGGAACGGATTTGAGAATGAGTGAGGAGGAACATTATGAACAACTAGTGATGTGTATTAAAGATCATCAGGAATTGTTAAGGTAAAGAAAATATGTTACGTAAACTTTTTCAATCAACAGAAAAAGGTGAATAAACTTTGCTCTATAGAATAAGACTAAACTTTGGTCTATAGAATAGACTAAACTTTGGTCTATAGAATAGACTAAACTTTGGTCTATAGAATAGACTAAACTTTGGTCTATAGAATAGACTAAACTTTGGTCTATAGAATAGACTAAACTTTGGTCTATAGAATAGACTAAACTTTGGTCTATAGAATAGACTAAACTTTGGTCTATAGAATAGACTAAACTTTGGTCTATAGAATAGACTAAACTTTGGTCTATAGAATAGACTAAACTTTGGTCTATAGAATAGACTAAACTTTGGTCTATAGAATAGACTAAACTTTGGTCTATAGAATAGACTAAACTTTGGTCTATAGAATAGACTAAACTTTGGTCTATAGAATAGACTAAACTTTGGTCTATAGAATAGACTAAACTTTGGTCTATAGAATAGACTAAACTTTGGTCTATAGAATAGACTAAACTTTGGTCTATAGAATAGACTAAACTTTGGTCTATAGAATAGACTAAACTTTGGTCTATAGAATAGACTAAACTTTGGTCTATAGAATAGACTAAACTTTGGTCTATAGAATAGACTAAACTTTGGTCTATAGAATAGACTAAACTTTGGTCTATAGAATAGACTAAACTTTGGCCTATAGAATAGACTAAACTTTGGTCTATAGAATAGACTAAACTTTGGCCTATAGAATAGACTAAACTTTGGTCTATAGAATAGACTAAACTTTGGCCTATAGAATAGACTAAACTTTGGTCTATAGAATAGACTAAACTTTGGTCTATAGAATAGACTAAACTTTGGTCTAAAGAATAGATTAAACTTTGGTCTATAGAATAGACTAAACTTTGGTCTAAAGAATAGACTAAACTTTGGTCTATAGAATAGACTAAATTTTGGTCTTGTCTAATGATCTATAAAATAGACAAAAAGTTGTTTTATAGAATAGACTAAAGTCTGATCTATAAAGTAAACTAAACAGCATTTTCTAAACTTTCAGATTACTTGATATCATTACCCCCGTCATCTCAATTACCATTTTTGTTCAATTTGCCATAACAGCTGTTATTTTGGGTACAACTCTCATAAACATCTTTGTATTTGCTGACACCTCTACCCAGATCGCTTCAGTGGTATATGTAATGGCAGTTTTGGTACAAACATCCCCCTGTGCCTATCAAGCCACTTGTCTGATGGCAGACAATGAAGAGTTATCTTTGGCTATATTTCATTGTGAATGGTTTGGAAAAAATAAGCGTTTTCGTAAAATGCTGATATTCTTTATGATGCGTTCTCAAATACCGATGGCTTTGAAAGCCTTGAAATTGTTTCCGATAACATTGAACACCAGTTTGTCGGTAAGTTGGCGCAGAGGATAGTTTAGTGCAATT
The DNA here is from genome assembly GCA_004302925.2 of Cochliomyia hominivorax. NCBI lineage: Eukaryota > Metazoa > Arthropoda > Insecta > Diptera > Calliphoridae > Cochliomyia > Cochliomyia hominivorax. Next base: position 87,271,752 of record PYHX02000495.1, on the reverse strand, counting down.
TGAATAATTATTGTGAATTGTTTTTTCCTGCGATAGATTGCAAGATTTTCATTTTCGCTTTATACACTTATAAAGAATATGGATTTTGGTGAAGAAATGAAACATTAGAGGAGGGATGGGAGTTTTGAAGAGCTAAATAACATATTAATTATTTAATAGTCTGTGCTCTAGTGTGAACTATAGTTTGGACTGTAGCCTTAGAAGACAAGTAGTTTATAGATTGTTTTTGATTATTAATAAATATAATTTTGATCTAATAATAACTGAATATTTATTTTTAACTTTTGCTATACTACCATAGGAGGAGGAGGAGGCCACCATATTCATATGATGACCCAGTATCTAACCTCAAAAAATTTATAACCCCCTATTTGCCTAACCTTTTCAAAGGGCTTTTAGAACGCCTTTAATTAGCAATTTTCGATTACAGGGGTTTAATCCAAAATAAATTAATTTTTGCAACAATGTATAGCTTTTCTTTTATAAATTTGCTAAAACCACGCCCCCTTTTTTAATACGAAAATAATAAAACTTTATTTTCTTTTTCATTCAAAATCAATTTTTATTCGAAAAGTTACCTTTAATCGCATAACATCATGTTCGATAGATTTTTTGGACGCGGCAAATTGGATGCCTCCCGTGAATCTACCAATTACTTATTTAAGAACTTCTGCTATTTGGGCTTTAATAAACCCTCTCATATGAGTCCCATCTATTATCTTTATGGCGTTTTATTGAACATAAGTTCTTGTGTTCTTCTACCGATTTCTTTTGCTTTAAGTTTTTATTACGGCTACAAAGATTTGACACCCGATCAATTATTAACCTCTCTACAAGTTGCTTATAATGTTTGGGGTCTACCGGCCAAATTTTTAACTATTTTAAGCTCCCTAAAAAACTTACGAGATGGCATGGATGTTATGGACATTTTAGATGCCCGTTGTCATTTGGAAGAGGAACACAAGAAAATTCGCCACTGTGCTATTTTGGGTAATCGTGCGACTATATTTTATATTGGATTTTATACTTTGTATTCTACTCTAACATTGATATCGGCCGTAAGTATGGGTCAACCTCCATATTCGATTTTTATGCCATTAATGGATTGGCGTAATTCTATTTGGGAATTTGTTTTGCAAACATTTATTGAATTCATGCTGATGAATTTGATTTGTATGCACGAGGGAGGAGATGATGTTTATGCCTTTATTTATATTTATGTTATGAGAACCCATATGCAAATTTTGGTGGATCGGGTTAAGAAATTGGGTACCGATTCAACGGTTACTAATGATGAATGCTATAAACAATTGGTGCAATGTGTCAAGGATCATCAGGATTTGTTAAGGTAAGTTAATATTACTGTCCAGACTACTCCATAGAATAGATTAAAGTTTGGTCTATCGAATAGACTAAAGTTTGGTCTATCGAATAGACTAAAGTTTGTTCTATCGAATAGACTAAAGTTTGTTCTATCGAATAGACTAAAGTTTGGTCTATCGAATAGACTAAAGTTTGGTCTATCGAATAGACTAAAGTTTGGTCTATCGAATAGACTAAAGTTTGGTCTATCGAATAGACTAAACTTTGGTCTATCGAATAGACTAAACTTTGGTCTATCGAATAGACTAAACTTTGGTCTATCGAATAGACTAAACTTTGGTCTATCGAATAGACTAAACTTTGGTCTATCGAATAGACTAAACTTTGGTCTATCGAATAGACTAAACTTTGGTCTATCGAATAGACTAAAGTTTGGTCTATCGAATAGACTAAACTTTGGTCTATCGAATAGACTAAACTTTGGTCTATCGAATAGACTAAACTTTGGTCTATCGAATAGACTAAACTTTGGTCTATCGAATAGACTAAACTTTGGTCTATCGAATAGACTAAACTTTGGTCTATCGAATAGACTAAACTTTGGTCTATCGAATAGACTAAAGTTTGGTCTATCGAATAGACTAAACTTTGGTCTATCGAATAGACTAAACTTTGGTCTATCGAATAGACTAAACTTTGGTCTATCGAATAGACTAAAGTTTGGTCTATCGAATAGACTAAACTTTGGTCTATCGAATAGACTAAACTTTGGTCTATCGAATAGACTAAACTTTGGTCTATCGAATAGACTAAACTTTGGTCTATCGAATAGACTAAACTTTGGTCTATCGAATAGACTAAACTTTGGTCTATCGAATAGACTAAAGTTTGGTCTATCGAATAGGCTAAACTTTGGTCTATCGAATAGACTAAACTTTGGTCTATCGAATAGACTAAAGTTTGGTCTATCGAATAGACTAAACTTTGGTCTATCGAATAGACTAAAGTTTGGTCTATCGAATAGACTAAACTTTGGTCTATCGAATAGACTAAACTTTGGTCTATCGAATAGACTAAACTTTGGTCTATCGAATAGGCTAAACTTTGGTCTATCGAATAGACTAAACTTTGGTCTATCGAATAGACTAAAGTTTGGTCTATCGAATAGACTAAAGTTTGGTCTATTGTGCTGCCTATACTCTTTGCTTTTATCCAGTCTATAGTCCATATAATAATCCAAACTGAGGTCCACACTGTAATTTTTTTAATTTCTAATTTACACATTCTTTCCAGATTATATGACATCATTAGCCCCGTGATTTCGAAAACTATTTTCATTCAATTTATGATTACCGCCATTATTTTGGGTACAACTATGATCAACATTTTCATATTTGCTGATACATCTTCTCAAATCGCTTCTGTCGTTTATTTTCTTGCTGTCTTGGTGCAAACTTGTCCCTGTTGCTATCAAGCTACTTGTTTAATGAACGATAGTGATCAATTAGGTTTAGCTATATTTCATTGTGAATGGTTTGATAAAGATATACGTTTTCGTAAAATGATGATATTTTTCATGATGCGTGCTCAAACGCCCATAACTTTAACGGCTATGAAATTATTTCCCATAACATTGAATACCAGTTTGGGAGTGGGTTTCAGGAAGTTCTAGATAATTTAAATTAATAATTAATTTCTTTCCCTTACAGATAGCCAAATTTTCATTTTCGCTTTATACTTTTATTAAGGAAATGGATTTTGGACAAAACTTAAAGAACTAAGGAAGAGAGAGACAGTAAAATTTTGGAATCTCTGCACATTAAATTATATTTTCTAGCACTTGTAATTGTCATATTTTAAATAAATTTTAGTAGCAATTAATTATAGAACTTTTTGAAACATCAATAGATTACCCGACTAAAATGCACAATAAAGTCTAAAAAACAATACGTATTTACTACAATATTCTCTAACGCCCATTATATAGTTCAGTCTATTGGTCTATAGAATAGACCAAAGTTTGTTCTATTTTAAAAGAATAAATAAACCAAAATTTAGTGTATAGAATCGACCAAACTTTGGTCTATAGAATCGACCAAACGTTGCTCTATAGAATCGACCAAACGTTGGTCTATAGAATCGACCAAACGTTGGTCTATAGAATCGACCAAACGTTGGTCTATAGAATCGACCAAACGTTGGTCTATAGAATCGACCAAACGTTGGTCTATAGAATCGACCAAACGTTGGTCTATAGAATCGACCAAACTTTGGTCTATAGAATCGACCAAACGTTGGTCTATAGAATCGACCAAACGTTGGTCTATAGAATCGACCAAACGTTGGTCTATAGAATCGACCAAACTTTGGTCTATAGAATCGACCAAACGTTGGTCTATAGAATCGACCAAACGTTGGTCTATAGAATCGACCAAACTTTGGTCTATAGAATCGACCAAACGTTGGTCTATAGAATCGACCAAACGTTGCTCTATAGAATCGACCAAACGTTGGTCTATAGAATCGACCAAACGTTGGTCTATAGAATCGACCAAACGTTGGTCTATAGAATCGACCAAACTTTGGTCTATAGAATCGACCAAACGTTGGTCTATAGAATCGACCAAACGTTGGTCTATAGAATCGACCAAACGTTGCTCTATAGAATCGACCAAACGTTGGTCTATAGAATCGACCAAACGTTGGTCTATAGAATCGACCAAACGTTGGTCTATAGAATCGACCAAACTTTGGTCTATAGAATCGACCAAACTTTGGTCTATAGAATCGACCAAACTTTGGTCTATAGAATCGACCAAACTTTGGTCTTTAGATTTGTTATAAGTTTTTGCGTAAATTTTAAATTGATTTAATAAAAGTTTTTATTTGTATTTGGAATTGATGGGAAATCGAAGGTGTTTAGGATTAAAGTGTTTAAGTTTATTGAATACTAAATTTAGTTATTTAAACAAATAACAACTATTAATTAAGTTAACCAAAAACCACGCCCCTTTATTTAAATGATAATTCAAACAAGGTTTTGAAGATTTATTTTGTATGTTTAGTCTCCTTGAAACTATTAACATGTTCGCTAGACTTTGGAGTCGTGGCACTAATTCATCAGCTTCCCGCGAAGCAACTGCCTATCTATTTCAAATGTTCTGGTACTTGGGTCAAGGGACTACTGAGGAATGGTCAACACTTTATTATTTTTATTTTGTATTTATGCATGCGTTTATTTGCATTTTTCTACCCATAACATTCACCTTAAGTTACATCTACGAATACGATAAAATAACCACTGTTCAATTATTAACTTCTCTTCAGGCCTTCTTTAATGTCTGGGGTATACCAGCCAAAGTTTTGACAATGTTCATGTTAATGAAACGTTTACGTCAGTCTCTACTGTTAATGGACATTTTAGATGCTCGCTGCCAGCTACCAGAAGAATATGAAAAACTAAAGGAGTGTGCAGTAGTTGGTAATCGTTTGACAGTATTTTATGTAACATTTTATAGTCTATATGTGGTTGCTACATTGACGACTTCAGTGATTATGGGTAAACCTCCTTATTCATTATTTATACCCTTAATGGATTGGCGCAATTCAAGGCGGGAGTTTGTAGCACAAGCTGTCATAGAATTTATAATTGTTAATGTTGCTTGTCTGCATCAGGCTGTGGATGATGTCTATGCTGTCATTTATGTTTATGACATACGTAAGCACTTGCAAATTCTAGTGGAAAGGGTGAAAAGATTGGGCTTAACCAGCCACCAGCAAAATTTACACCTTAAGGATGCTGACTATTATCAACAATTGGTGTTATGTGTTAAGGATCATCAGCTATTGTTAAGGTAACATTTTATACTTTTTTTTTTAATTTCATTAATTAACTTTCTATCTCTCTCTCTCTTTCTCTCTGTCTCCTTTAGACTAGTTTATATGATAAGTCCCGTTATTTCTATCACCCTGTTTGTTCAATTCGCCATAACTGCTTTTATTTTGGGCACCACTTTAATAAATATTTTATTATTCGCCGATACTTTTACCCAAATCTTTTCTGCTGTTTATCTTGTTGCCGTTTTAGTGCAAATTTCTCCCTGTTGCTATCAAGCCACTTGTTTAATTGAGAATAGTCTTCAACTTTTGCTGGCCATATTTCACTGCCAATGGTTTGATAAAGACATACGTTTTCGCCGTCTTTTAATCTATTTCTTAATGCGTTCCCAAACGCTCATAAGATTATATGCTTTAAAATTATTTCCCATAACCTTAAGCACCAGCGTGTCAGTAAGTTTTTGAGGTTAAATTTAATGTTTTCTATTTCTATGTTTATTTTCTTTTTCTTTTTTTTCAGATCACTAAATTTTCCTTTTCCCTGTACACTTTTATTAAACAACTGGATTTTTCTAAACATTTTGATTCATAAAGAGGACCTTGGAATTTTTCAGTCATATTTTAATTACTTAAACTTTTTATTTAAAGTTTTTTTTTTCAAAAAAAGTTTTATTTGTTAAATATTTCTTTAGAATAAATTAAAGTATTAAGTTGTTTTAAATAAATAATTATTGAATAATTAATTATTAACAAAAAGTGATTTTGTAACACTCAGTAAAACTTAAGAAAGCTACAGATAAAAACTATGAGCAAGTTCAAATCTAATTTAGATTCAAATATAGATTTCAGTTCCGATTTATATCAGTTCTATTATAGATCTAGTACAATCCTCATTCAAATCTAGTTAAGACCTAATTAATTTCAAGGTCAGTCCGAGTTCTGATCTGATTCAGTTGAATATTTTATTCGGCTCTAGTTCAATTCTTGTTCAGTTCTAATTCTGTTTTAGTTGAGTTCTAGTACGGACCTTATTCAGTTCTAGTTCAGTCGTAGTTCAGTTCTAGTTCAGATCTTATTCAGTTCAGTTCTAATTCGGTTCTAAGTTAGTTCTTGTTTAGTTCTAGCTCAGTTCTAAATCAGTTCTAGCTCAGTTCTAGTTTAGTTCTAAGTTAGTTCTAGTTCAGTTCTAGCTCAGTTCTAGTTCAGTTCTAGTTTAGTTCTAGCTCAGTTCTAAATCAGTTCTAGCTCAGTTCTAGTTCAGTTCTAGTTTAGTTCTAGCACAGTTCTAAATCAGTTCTTGTTCAGATCTTATTCAGTTCTAAGTTAGTTCTAGTTCAGTTCTATTTCAGTTCTAGTTCAGTTCTAATTCACTTATAGTTCAGTTCAAGCTCAGTTCTAGTTCAGTTTTAGTTCACTTATAGTTCAGTTTTAGTTCAGTTCTAGTTCAGTTTTAGTTCACTTATAGTTCAGTTCTAGTTCTCTTATAGTTCAGTTCTAGTTCAGTTTTAGTTCACTTATAGTTCAGTTCTAGTTCAGTTTTAGTTCACTTATAGTTCAGTTCTAATTCAGTTCTAGTTCAGTTTTAGTTCACTTATAGTTCAGTTCAAGCTCAGTTCTAGTTCAGTTCTAGCTCAGTTCTAGTTCAGTTTTAGTTTACTTATAGTTCAGTTTTAGTTCACTTATAGTTCAGTTTTAGTTCACTTATAGTTCTGTTCTGGTTTAGTTCTAGTTTAGTTCTACTTTACATATAATTCAGTTCTAGTTTAGATCTGTTTCAGATCTAATACAGATCTAGTTCAGTTCATTCAGTTTCTAGTTTAATTTCAAGTTCTGGTTCTAGTTCAAATTTTTGATCAGATTTTAGTCCTGTTTCAAATTCAAATTCAATTTTATCTACTAAATGGGTCACCAGTTCATATTGTTGTAGAGGTTCTAGCTCAGATTTTGTTTAATATTAGTTTTCGCCTTGAATTTAACTGTAACGTAGTCTTCTCTCCCCTAATTGTAGCCTGAGAAGGAAGTCGGTCTTGCTGACCACACATTTGAGTTAATTATTTTTAATATAAAATTAATAATTAATTTTCGAAAGAAAACTTTTTTTCGAACAAAAAAGTTCTCAACAAATAAAATCTTTAGCTTTCGATTAAGGTTCATTAGTCTTTTACGGAATATGGTTAATATGACGACAACTACAGGAAATCAGGATATGCTATTAAAAAATACTAGTAAGTTTCTTTTTATGATTTAATTTGTTTAAAAGAAATTTGATTTATCCCTTCTTAATAGCAAAAGGAAAACCACCCAGGAAGGTAGCTACCAAAGAAGCTTTGACTTATCTATTTAGATGTTTCAGAATACTGGGTCTTTATCGTACAGAAAAATATAAATATGTTTATCTGATTTATTGCATATTTATACATTTAAGCGTTACCCTATTTTTGCCCACCTCCTTTATAGCCAGTTATTCATTGGAATCGAATAAAAATTTAGATTATGATACCTTATTCACATCTATACAAGTGGCCATAAATGTGTTTGGATGTTCTCTGAAAATCTGTATGTTATTGTATTATATACCGCATTTGCTGACAGCCGAACCGATTATGGCGAAATTGGATGAAAGTTGTGTGGCACACGATGAGGTGGAATTATTGTATAAGATTAAGAATCTGGGTCGTAAATTGGTGGTAAATTTTTCCATAACATTTTGGAGTTATTCCATTTCAACATTTGTGGTTTCTATGATGGCAGCTCATCCACCTTATTCCCTGTATTTGCCATATATCAATTGGAGAAATTCAAGATGGGAATTTTTTATTGCCTCCTTCATAGAATTTCTACTAATGGATGCTGCCTGTTTCCAGCAGGTGGCCAATGATTCTTATGCTGCTGTCTATGTTTGTATACTACGAGCACATGTGAATATTTTACGTTTGAGAATTAGAAAATTGGGCTCAGATGTTAGTAAATCTTTGGAGGAAAATGAAAATGAATTGAAAATGTGCATCAAGGATCACAAAAATCTAATAGAGTAAGTCGCTCAAAATATGAATTTAATATTAAGTTAAATTAATTTTTTCCCCCAAAAAAAATTTTCAGTCTCTATAAAATTATTTATCCCGTTATCTCAGCGACCATCTTTTTACAGTTTACGAATACCGCTGGTATTTTGGGTATAACTTTGATAAATATTTTGATATTTGCCAAAGGTTATTCCTCCATTATTGCCTCCTGTTTTTATGTTTTGGCTGTGGTTGTGGAGATCTTTCCGCTTTGTTATTATGCCAATTGTTTGATGTATGACAGTGATCTATTGAGTGTGGAGATCTTTCATTCAAACTGGATGAAACAAAATACACGATATCGTAAAATGTTAATATTTTTTATACAAAGATCACAACAGACCATGGAATTAATGGCAGGGAAAATGTTTCCCATTAATTTAAATAGTTTTATAAGTGTAAGTAACTATTGAGAAACTGATCAAAATTGTAATTCAATAACGGTTCACTACTAATTCTCTTCTAATTAATATTTGTTTGATCATTTAATTACTCCCCTTCTCTCTCACTCTCTCACTCTTTGCCTTTTTATTTACAGATCGCCAAATTCTCTTTTTCCTTGTATACGCTCATTAAAAAGATGGGTATTAAGGAGAGATTAGGTTTGCAATAATTGCAGTACTTAAAAATTTATATTTTGAAAAGCGATGAAACTGTTTTCTTAAAAATATGAATTTAATGAAGGAAAAATATTCAAATGAAATTGTAATTTTAGATTAGATTTTTGGATTCTAAATTTATAAATAAAAATAATTAAAAAACAAACAGTCTAGAAAATTATTGGGCAGAAAAAATTCTGGGTCTTACGTGGACTTACACTTCATATTTGTCTTCATATTCAGTTCTAGTTTAGATCTAATTCAGTTCAGGTTCAGTTCTACTTCAGTTCTACTTTAGTTCTAGTTCAGGTTCAGTTCTATTTCAGTTTAGGTCCAGTTCAGGTTCGGTTCAGGTCTAGTTCAGGTTCAGTTCAGGTTCAGTTCTAGTTCAGTTCTATTTCAAGTTCAGTTGAATATCACTTTTAACGATTCCTGTAGAAGTTGCGATAATGATGAGGAATGAGAGACGATAGTTTCTTCGTCATTGAACCCCATTTTCCGCCTTAAAGAACCCTGATTTGGCTGAACTCCAGGAGTTCATCCATTATGTCACTGCATCTTAACTCCGACTTGCGTGGACTTACACTTCATATTTGTTTTCATTTTCAGTTCTAGTTCAGATCTAATTAAGTTCAGGTTCAGTTCTACTGCAGTTCTACTTTAGTTCTAATTCAGGTTCAGTTCTATTTCAGTTTAGGTTCAGTTCAGGTTCAGTTCTATTTCAAGTTCAGTTGAATATTACTTTTAACGACTTCCGCAGAAGTTGCGGTAATGATGAGGAATGAGAGACGACAGTTTCTTCGTCATTGAACCCCATTTTCCGCCTTAAAGAACCCTGATTTGGCTGAACTTCAGGACGTTGATGTTAACAGAGTCATCCATTATGTCACTGCATCTTAACTCATAAGTTATATAAACCATAATATCGTTAACGATTTAAGTACAGCTGCCTAATTCATTTAAAAATACGTTATATTTGAGTTTGTGTAAACTCGTGTTAGAAAATAAGTATTTTTAAGCTGCAAATAATTTAATTTAAAAGTCAGCAAACTTTTTTTTAGATGATTAAATATGTATAATTAATTTATTTAAAAAAAAACTTTTGAAAACCCAAATAATATTGTGAATTTATATAAAAAGTTTTTCGAGAAAAACTTTTGTAAATTTATTTTAAATAGAAAAACTATAAATAATCTTTAAATCTTTTGGAAAGAATTTAGTCTTTTAATAGAAATGGACTTGAATAATAAAGAGAAGCTTTTCGTAAAGAAAAATGGTAAATATTTGAAGATCTTGGATTTTACACATGTTTCTGAAAACCTTTTTCATTTGCAGCTGAAAGAAAAACCCAACTTAAAGTTAATAGTAAGGATGCTACCAGTTATCTCTATTGTTGCTTTCGCATAATGGGGCTTTATTTTACAGAGAAGAATAAATATTTTTATTTATTATACGCCTCCTTTATACACTTCTGGGTAACCATATTTTTACCCTCCTCCTTCATTGCCAGTTACTCTTTAAAGTCGAGCAAAAGCTTTCAATATGATACCTTACTAACCTCCATACAAGTGGCCATAAATGTTATTGGTTCTTCGGCTAAGATATGCATGTTGTTATATTATATTCCGCATTTAAAGACAACGGAACCGGTAATGGCCAAATTGGATGAACGTTGTGAGGATGAGGATGAAATTGCTTTATTGTATAAACTTAAGAGTTTAGGCCGACGTCTGGTGGTTAGTTTTGCCATCTCATTTTGGAGTTATGCCACCTCTACCTTTATAGTATCTATATTGGCAGGACATCCACCATATTCCCTGTATTTGCCCTATATTAATTGGCGCAATTCCAAATGGGAATTTATAGTGGCTTCAGTTATAGAATGGATGTTAATGGATGGTGCCTGTTTTCAAGAGGTGGCCAATGATGCTTATGCTGCCGTTTATGTTTGTATTCTACGAGCTCACGTCAATATTTTACGCCTACGTATAAGTAAGTTGTGCTCGAATCCTAATAAATCCTTAGAGGACAATATGGAAGATCTTAAATTGTGCATTATCGATCATAAAAATATAATTGAGTAAGTTCCACTTTTTCAAAAACACAGAGAATAATAATTTTAATTTTTACAATATTCCACAGACTCTACAATATTATAGCTCCCGTCATATCGGCCACTATATTTCTTCAATTCACCATAACAGCTGGCATTTTGGGCATCACTCTCATAAACATGATGATCTTCGCTAAAGCTTTTTCCCTAAAAATTGCTTCCTGTTTCTATGTCGTCGCTGTGGTTGTGGAGATTTTCCCTCTCTGTTATTATGCCAATTGCTTGATGTATGACAGTGAACGTTTGAGTGAGGAGATTTTTCATTCCTCTTGGATACAACAAAGTATACAATATCGTAAAATGATGATCTTCTTTATGCAAAGAACTCAGATAACTATACAATTTTTGGCGGGCAAAATATTTTACATAAATCTTAACAGCTTTATAAGTGTAAGTCAAGTTTAATGTTAATATTTTTTTCAAATTTTTAAAGAACTATTCTTGCAGATCGCCAAATTTTCATTATCTCTTTACACCCTCATTAAGAAAATGAATCTTAAAGAGAGATTGGGTTTGCAGTGAAAATTGCTAGAGAAGAAAAATATATTTTTTCTAATTTTAAATATGAAATTTCGAAAAGAAATGTTTTAATAAAAATATGGAGAAGAAAATGATTGAATTGCTAAGTTTTTTTTCTAGCATTTAAGCTAAACTGAATTAGAACTGAACTAGAACGAACATTGAAATAGAACTGAATAAGAACTAAACTAGAACTAAACTAGAACTGAACTAAAACTGAACTAGAACTGACTGAACTAGAGCTGAAACAGAACCTAATTATAACTGAACTAGAACTGAACTAGAATTGGATTAGAACTGAACTAGAACTGGATTAGGCTTGAACTAGAACTAAACTATAACTAAACTAGAACTGAAATATAACTAAAACAGAACTGAACTAAAACTGAACAAGAACTGAACTAGAACTGAAGTTGAATCTGAACTGTAACTGAATTGGAATCGAACTAGTACTGAACTAGAACTGAATTAGAACTGAACTAGAACCAAACTAGAATGGAACTAGAACTGACTGAACTAAAGCTGAAACAGTACTAAATTTGTACTTAACTATAACTAAACTAGAATTAAACTAGAACTGAACTAGAACTAAACAAGAACTGAAATAGAACTGAAAGAGAACTGAACTAGAAAACTAGAACTAAAATAGAACTGAACTAGAACTGAACTAGAAAGCTAGAAATGAACTAGACTTAAACTAGAAATGAAATAGAACTGAACTAGAACTTAAATAGAACTTAAAGTGAACTGAACTAGAAAACTAAAACTGAACCAATCGTTTGGTGGTTTTATTTGCCATTTCCTATTGGAGTTATTCCACTTCAACTTGTATAAGTGCTGTGGTTTTAAATCGTTTACCTTATAATATTTATAATCCCTTAATTGATCCTAAAGATTCCACTCTACATTTCTGTTTAACATTACTTATCGAAATGACAGTCATAGATATCGCCTGTTTCCAGCAAGTGGTAGATGATTCCTATGCTGTCATATATGTCAGTATTTTAAGGACTCATTTGGATATGTTATTAAAGCGAATACAGACTTAAACTAGAAATGAAATAGAACTGAACTAGAGCTTAAATAGAACTTAAATAGAACTGAACTAGAACTGAACTAGAAAACTAGAACTGAACTAGAAAACTATAAATGAACTAGACTTAAACTAGAAATGAAATAGAATTGAACTAGAATTGAACTAGAACTGAACTAGAATCTAAACTAGAACTGAACTACATAGAAGAAATGATCTCAAACAGAAAAATATTTACCGCTGAATTTATTATTTACAACTTAATTAGAAATAAATTAAATAGCGCAACTAGAACTGAATTCTGAATTAGAATTAGAGCTCAACTAAATGAAAAGCAGAACTGCACTAAACCAGAATTGAATTATGACTTTAAATTCTTCTATCGTCCAGATGACTTTGGTGCCCTCAATCGCCTATACAAAAAAGGCCTAAACATACTATAGGCTCTACTATCGTCTGCACTATTTAAAGTGCTGTATACTACGTAGCAAAATTCCTAATTCCCCCCACTGTCTCTAAAATGTTAGTACTTTGCTTAAACATTGCAGGCGAAAAAAAAGTCATGAGTTTTTCTTTTAAGCTTTTTAAAAATTCTCTTTATCAATTTCAATAAAACTTTTGCTAATTAAATCTAAAAATGCAATTAATTTAAAAAAAGAAATCATAAATTCATAAAATTATTGTATAAAAAGAAAATTTATGTTTTAAAATTTCACAAAAGTATACACAACCACAAAATGGAGATTTTGGAAAATCCACAACCAAATGCAATTGCTGCCGAAGAGGAATTAGGAAATTCCGGATTAGAAAAGGCATATAATTTGGAAGAAAAACTGGAAGTGAAGCAAATGAATAAAGGAAAGTATAAAAGCGATAGCTTTAAGTGATTCAGGCAATTTTATATAGAAGTTTTCATTCTTATAGATTTTGAAAATGTGAAAACTATTATGGGAACTCGTTACCTACAAAATGGTTTTCGTTTTCTTGGAGTCTATATGCCAGAAAATAATAAAGTTTTATATGGTATTTGGTCAGTAATTATTAACTTGTGTGTTACTATTTATTTGCCTTTAAGCTTTGTCTTGAGTTTTGCTCATTTATCGGAAGAAGAATTGGAAATTGGCAATCTTTTGACATCAGTTCAAGTGGCCATCAACGTTTTGGGTTGTTCGATAAAAATTATTTTAATGAGTTTTCTCCTGCCAAGATTATTGGGTTGTGCTGATATTCTGGAGAAATTGGATAAGCGTTGTCATTCCAAAGAGGAAATCAATGCCATAAAGAAATGTATTAAAGAGGGAAATCGTTTCGTGGTTTTATTCGCCATTTCCTATTGGAGTTATTCCACTTCTACCTGTATAAGTGCTGTGGTTTTTAATCGTTTACCTTATAATATCTATAATCCCTTAATTGATCCTAAAGATTCCACTCTACATTTCTGTTTAGCATTACTTATCGAAATGACAGTCATAGATATCGCCTGTTTCCAGCAAGTGGTAGATGATTCTTATGCTGTCATATATGTCAGTATTTTAAGGACTCATTTGGATATGTTATTAAAGCGAATACAAAATATGAATAGAAATGGTAAGATTTCATTGGAGGCAAATTTTGAGGAACTTAAAATGTGCATAATTGATCATAAAAATATAATACAGTGAGTCCTTTTTTCCTTATCTTAACTCGCTATTAATTTTCGAATCTACTTTAATTCGTTTTAGACTATACGATGTGGTTTCTTCAGTCATTTCAATAACCATATTTGTACAGTTCACCATAACTGCTACCATATTGGGTGCTACCCTTATTAACATTCTTTTATTTGCCACTAATTTCGCCTCAATTGTGGCATCTTGTTTCTACGTCATGGCAGTAGTAGTGGAAATTTTGCCCTTGTGTTATTATGCTCAATGCCTAATGGATGAAAGTAATCGCTTATCGGAGGTAATATTCCACTCCAATTGGGTGGATCAGGATATACGTTATAGAAAAATGCTGGTATTTTTCATACATCGTTCGCAACGGACCATAGAGTTTACGGCTGGAAAACTTTTTCCTATTACATTGAATAGCTTTTTGAGCGTAAGTAAGAAAAATGTGGATTTCATATAAATTTGAACTGGAACTGAATCCTAAATGAACTAGAATTAAACTAGAACTGAATTACAACTCAACTAAAACTGAACTAGATTTGAAATAGAACTGAATTAATACTGAACTAGGAATGAACAAGATCTGAGCTGGAACTGAGCTAGAACTGAACTAGAACTAAACTAGAATTGACCTAGAATTATACTAGAGCAGAATTGGAACTAAACTAGAACTTAGCTAATACTAAACTAGGACTGAACAATAAATTATTCGCATTGCACGATTTTCTCTAGAGAATTGTTCGCCTTGTACGATTTTCAATAGCAAATTGTTCGCCTTGTACGATTTTCTATAGAGAAATTATTCGCCTTGTACCATTTTCTATAGAGAATTGCTCGCCTTGTACGATTAGCTATATAGAATTGCTCGCCTTGTACCATTTTCTATAGAGAATTGCTCGGTGGTACCATTTTCTATAGAGAATTGCTCGGTGGTACCATTTGCTATAGAAAATTGTTCGCTTTGTAAGATTTTCTATAGAAAATTGTTCGCTTTGTAACATTTTAAATTTCCTTAATTCTATAGAAAATTTTTTCGCTTTGTAACATTTTCTATAGAAAATTTTTCGCTTTGTAACATTTTCTATAGAAAATTTTTCGCTTTGTAACATTTTCTATAGAAAATTTTTCGCTTTGTAACATTTTCTATAGAAAATTTTTCGCTTTGTAACATTTTCTATAGAAAATTTTTCGCTTTGTAACATTTTCTATAGAAAATTTTTCGCTTTGTAACATTTTCTATAGAAAATTTTTCGCTTTGTAACATTTTCTATAGAAAATTTTTCGCTTTGTAACATTTTCTATAGAAAATTTTTCGCTTTGTAACATTTTCTATAGAAAATTTTTCGCTTTGTAACATTTTCTATAGAAAATTTTTCGCTTTGTAACATTTTCTATAGAAATTTTTCGCTTTGTAACATTTTCTATAGAAAATTTTTCGCTTTGTAACATTTTCTATAGAAAATTTTTCGCTTTGTAACATTTTCTATAGAAAATTTTTCGCTTTGTAACATTTTCTATAGAAAATTTTTCGCTTTGTAACATTTTCTATAGAAAATTTTTCGCTTTGTAACATTTTCTATAGAAAATTTTTCGCTTTGTAACATTTTCTATAGAAAAATTTTTCGCTTTGTAACATTTTCTATAGAAAATTTTTCGCTTTGTAACATTTTCTATAGAAAATTTTTCGCTTTGTAACATTTTCTATAGAAAATTTTTCGCTTTGTAACATTTTCTATAGAAAATTTTTCGCTTTGTAACATTTTCTATAGAAAATTTTTCGCTTTGTAACATTTTCTATAGAAAATTTTTCGCTTTGTAACATTTTCTATAGAAAATTTTTCGCTTTGTAACATTTTCTATAGAAAATTTTTCGCTTTGTAACATTTTCTATAGAAAATTTTTCGCTTTGTAACATTTTCTATAGAAAATTTTTCGCTTTGTAACATTTTCTATAGAAAATTTTTCGCTTTGTAACATTTTCTATAGAAAATTTTTCGCTTTGTAACATTTTCTATAGAAAATTTTTCGCTTTGTAACATTTTCTATAGAAAATTTTTCGCTTTGTAACATTTTCTATAGAAAATTTTTCGCTTTGTAACATTTTCTATAGAAAATTTTTCGCTTTGTAACATTTTCTATAGAAAATTTTTCGCTTTGTAACATTTTCTATAGAAAATTTTTCGCTTTGTAACATTTTCTATAGAAAATTTTTCGCTTTGTAACATTTTCTATAGAAAATTTTCGCTTTGTAACGTAACATTTTCTATAGAAAATTTTTCGCTTTGTAACATTTTCTATAGAAAATTTTTCGCTTTGTAACATTTTCTATAGAAAATTTTTCGCTTTGTAACATTTTCTATAGAAAATTTTTCGCTTTGTAACATTTTCTATAGAAAATTTTTCGCTTTGTAACATTTTCTATAGAAAATTTTTCGCTTTGTAACATTTTCTATAGAAAATTTTTCGCTTTGTTAGAAAACTCTATAGAAATTTTTTATTTTCAATTTATTTTTAGATGCTAAATTTTCTTTCTCCTTATATACCTTTATTAAAGAAATGGGCATTAAGGAAAAACTAACCAACAAATAATTTTTAAAATATTTTAAATATGGTTTTGGAAAAACTTGAAGAAAAGTGAAAAAAAAACTTGGAAACATGAAACGTATTCTTTTAAAAATAGCACGCATTAATTAACATTTAAAGTAGTCTGGTTTAATGTTAATTTTTTTGCACTAAATTATTATAAAATATAAAGTTTAAACAATATAAAAATCTTGATAAATTCTTTTAAAAAATATATTTTGAAGATTCTTATAATATTTCGTATTTGTTCGATATATTTAATTAAATGACATTTAATTCGCCTTTAAAATAAAAAAAAACATTTTGAATAACGGGTTTATTTTCTAGGGTTAATACTTTGATATACAACCCTGCAGCTTTTACAGCTGACATTACTTCTATTATCTATAACATCTCTGTTTTAAAAACAGCTCTGTATTAAGTTTTGTTTACATTTCCATCAACAACAAAAATAATACGTTTTGCAGTGTTTGGAAAAGTGTTTTGTTAATTTTTGTAATTTTCTTTAAATTAAGAGCTATAAAAGATGGGTCGCGCCGAAGTGGGTACTCCCAAGTACTTGGCCAATAAAATGAAGGCCAAGGGATTACAAAAATTACGCTGGTATTGTCAAATGTGTGAAAAACAGTGTCGAGATGAAAATGGTTTCAAGTGTCACACCATGAGTGAGGGTCATCAAAGACAATTGTTGCTATTTGCTGATAGTCCAGGAAAATTCTTGCACAATTTCTCTAAAGAATTCTCTGATGGTTATATGGAATTATTGAGAAGGAGATTTGGCACTAAACGTGTTAATGCCAATAAAGTTTATCAAGAATATATAGCCGACAAAGATCATGTTCACATGAATTCTACACGTTGGCTTACCTTATCAGACTATGTTAAATGGCTGGGACGTACGGGTCAGGTTATAGCAGATGAAACGGAAAAGGGATGGTTTGTCACCTACATTGATCGCAGTCCCGAGGCTCTAGAACGTCAGGCCAAAGCAGAAAAAAAGGAAAAAATGGAGAAAGATGATGAAGAGCGTATGATGGAATTTATAGAAAAACAAATAGAGAAAACCAAAAATAAAGAGGGTTCTGATAAAGAAGATAAACAAAAATATACCGAACTAAAACGTGATGAAGATCAACCTTTAAAATTAGATATTAAATTAGAAAAGAAATTTCAACCAGAAACGAAATTGGGAACTTCAGCTTTATTGAAAAAAAGAGTGAAAGAAGAAGCTAGAGATGAGGATTTCGAAGAGGAAAGAGATGGGGAAGGATTTAAAAAGCCAAAATCTTTAAAATTAGATAACAAACGTAAAGACAAAGAAGCGGCCAGTACTAGCTCAGCTTTAGATGAAATCATAAAAATGGAAGAACAAAAAAAGGAAAAAGTTAATCGTAAAGACTTTTGGCTTCATGAGGGTATAGTGGTTAAGTTTATAAGCAAATCTTTAGGTGAAAAATATTATAAACAAAAGGCAGTGGTGCAAGAAGTAATAGATAAATATCAAGCCAAAATTAAATTTCTAGAAACAGGGGATAAAGTTAAAGTAGATCAGGTGAGAGAAAATATATAATTTGTTTTAACAAAATTTAATGAAGTTTATTTTCAGGCCCATTTGGAAACTGTTATACCTGCTTTAGATAAACTAGTTTTGGTGGTTAACGGAGCCTATCGTGGTTGTGAAGCTTATCTTAGGAAATTAGATGAAAAAAACTATTGTGTTTCGGTGGAAATTTCAAGAGGTCCTCTAAAGGGTCGCATAGTGGATAAAGTACAATATGAAGATATTTCCAAAATTTATTAAGATTTAATTCTTTTGATATAGTTTTTTTTATAATTTTTAAAAATAAATATGTTTTAGTTTATTTTTAAATGATCTTTTTAGTTTAAATTAAGGTTGTTAATAAAAGAAAAGAAAACTTACCCTTAAACAGCCAGGAGTGTAAAATTTGATTAAAACCGACTATATAATGCCCTACGCCTTCTATAAAAAATCAAAATCAATCAGCCGGACAAAAAGAGTCCATAGATCGTCTGAGCTAAGAGTTGTAGGATTGACATTGAAGTTAAACAAATGTGGTGCATCATGTTATATCAATACAAGACCCGAAGGCATTGAGCTTATATCTTGGTTGTGCTAGAGCTAATTTTGTAGATTACGACATACTCTATTCAGTAAATGGGATAGGAGGCGGACAATATATGACATTAATACGGTATTTTGAAACCGGGGGATTTATGATGTCTTTGGGAAGACATTATATATGAATCTGATCGAAGGAATCTTGAACATATATGTGTATGCCCCGTTCATATATTCGAAGATCATTTCTAACATGCTTTGGGGAAATTCCAACTGTGTTATATTGAAGTAAGGATGATACCTCTGATGACATTTAAGGATGAACTGGTTACTGACTGGTAAGATCTACAGTTTCTCATATAGATGGAGATGTATCGATAATATTTGTTACGGCATGTTACCGTCCTTAAGGCTGAATTTTGGCAAGTTTGAATATTTCTAAATCCACTTAGCGAAAGAGACTTCACTGGAGCAATATAATTTATCAGTGATCAGCCACTCCTTTTATAAATTTCTTTATTCCATCCCAATTAATACCAGCTAGTGCTTTGAGGACTTTATTACTACTTCGGTTTTGACATTACCCAAAGAGGTAAATAGGATTTCAAAAGTAACCCTTAAGATCTTTAGATGATTAACCATCGGAATTTGAATTCCATCAACTATGATGCTTACTTTTATGTTTAGCTCTTTAACCTAAGTAAAGAGTTTAATTCTACCTAACACTCAGAAGATCTATGGACTTCTGCTAAGATTGGCACAATATCTCGGTCTGGAGTTAAAGTGGATCGTGAATTATAACCATTTAAAAAAGTTGTTTTTTTAGTAGTTACAACAACAAGCGGACATCGTTAAATTGGCTCAGAATAATATGAATTATTAAAATGAAATTGTAACACCATTTTTTGGAAGTTACAAACTTTAGTCAAACTCCCGAGTGTAGAGTATAAATATGTATCTCTTTAAGTGCTTTTTGGATTTTAATTGTTTTCGTTAATTATATTGTTTAAAACACTTGGAACTATTAAAAAATCAATATTTAAACGTGTCATGTTAATTAATTCATTAAATATGTAGAAGTTTTAAGGGAGGCCGAAACATAATTAAAGTTTAAACAGAATTTAATAGTTAATTGACCTTAATTTTACTTTATAATAAAAAAGAATTTAAATTTTAAAATACTAAAATATTTTTTTAATTATTTATAAAGATTTGTGTGGAAAAATTTTAAAACTATTTAAAATACCTGAGTTCTTCTTGAAGTCTTTAAAGTTGAAAGTTTTTATTTTTGAAATTAAATTAAAATATAAGAAATCAAAAAATTAAAAATATTTAAACGATAATATTAAATTTTACTTAAATCAAAAAAATTATGAATTTACAACAGGGTGTTGCAAAATTGGCAATTAATTAGAGTTTGTTTTGATTTTGACAGTAATGACATAGAAGCGATTTTTCAGCGGAAAATAATTACAAGAATTTTTAAGCCAATAAAGGAATAAATCCAAGGATTTAGATAATCTAGCATTCTTCAATTATAAGTACTATTTGGTGTTAAACAAGTATGATGTATATTTTTCGCTCTCTTCTTGTTTTCGACATTTAGTTGCCTAAAGCTTTATTATAAAAATCTTTTCAAATGATATTTAAATGTGGATATCTCTAAAAAGGACATGAAAATCCCTATCGAATAATATATAAATTGAGTTACATTTGTAGCCGATTAAGAAATTAAATTTTTTTACCCCTTTTTTACAAAATTGCCGATATCTCAAAAAGACAACAATATATTTAATACCTATTTAATACCTATAACCTATTAAGTAACGAAGATATTTGATTTCAAAAATCAATAAATAAATTTTTCGTCTATAATAGATAAATAAAAAGACCATTTCGTTAAAAATTTTTTCTCTTTATTTAATTTTATTATTTAGAAAAAATCACCATAGCGATATAGTTTAAAAGTTTTTCGATTTGGGTTGCAAATGATAGCTTAAAATGTTGTCATATTCAAAATGTGGCCACTTTTGTTAAAAAGACAAGGGAAAAATTAACAAAATTACTTCTGACCTCCACAAGGGTTAATTGTTTGACATTTTTTATACATTATTAGAGAGGTAATCTAAAACTCTTTCAAATGAAATCTACATTGTTCACCTCGATCAATAACAAGAAAAGATATATTACTTTGTTATATATGTATTTCCTTATATACCTTAAGAAATTTGTTCTAATTTTTGATAAATATTTTCAATATTTTCAAATGATTCATAGAGTTTTCTATTTAAAAATTTGTTTACTATAAATATTTTGTAATTAAAATTAATTATTAATGAAAACAAATGAGCCGGCCTCTTCTAAATATACTAATACTTAATACTCATATGCTTTTTTACTAAAAACAACAATAATTAATACGTAATAGAATATACTATAATATTACATACGTAATTTACATTAAGTATTTATAAATATTATTTACATTTTTTATTTTACTGATTAAAAAATCATAGTGAAGACAAATAATGTTTATATTTTTTTCTATGAAAAAAAAAAACAAAACAAAAACAAAAACACAAATATTTTTTAATTTTTAAAATTCCCAATAAAAACAGTTTGTATTCAATACATACATGAAAAATTCTTTTTAAATATTTACGTCAAAAATGAGTCAAAAATATCGCCTGATTTCTTTTTTTATATATTATTTATAAGAGGTTTTCTTAGCAATAAATATTGTTTATTGCAAGTTTTTCCCATGTGGCATAAGTAAAATGTTTTGTTGGTTTTATATTCAGGAATTTTTTGTTTATTTTGTTACAATTGTAATAAATTAATAATTTCTATTATTAATCCGTTAACTAGCAATTGACAACACTTGATTTTTTTTCAAAGGATCACAAAACAAAATACTGAATTAAGCTAAACTTATGGCAACCTTATAAATTCATTATATCGTAGTTTTACAATTTCCGTTAATTTGTTTACATTTGTAATAAGTGTTACCAGTACAGTGATTTTTTTATTATAAAAAGTTTTAAGCGCAAAACTATTTTTTTCACTATTATTAATGAATAATAGTTAAAAATTCTTCAAAATATTATTTTTTTTAAATATTGAATTTTTAACATGTATACTTTTATGAAAATCTTAAGGAAATCTTAGAAATCAGTTCTAGTTAATAGACTCTAATAGTCAATCGACTAGACCCTGGACTAGAATATTAAGATATTTTCCTAAATTAATATATGCGTCTTTAAATATTTTTAAATTGGCAACAATTTTTTGTTAAAAGATTTCTTATCTTCATTTAAAAAATCAAACAAACATTTGCTAAAAATGACGAAAAACCAAAATTCTAAAGTGTCATATTCTACGAACTACGTCAATTAATATATAAAGTAATAAATACATATAATGCATTTAAAAAATATAACCTTTACCAAAAATTTTTTAAATACAGCAGACAGTATGGAAAATATTAAAAACAGAATAACAAAAATATTTGCTGATAACAAAATGGACTCCCTAAGTGATAGAAATTTACATACATTTCATTTCATAAAGAGCAAAGTCCATTATGAAAAACACATCTATATGATCTATATAAATAATAAATACGTCAAAACTTTAGTTTTTTTTAAGAATTAGCAAAAGAAACTACGTGTTACTATTTAGCAACTAAAATGGTATTTTATTTTATTTTATTTTATTTTATTTATTTTATTTTATTTATTGTAAATTTTATTTGTTAAAGGTCCCCATTAAAATATTAACCCCGGGCATCGTTTTCGAAATAAATCACTTTAAGTTTTTGATTATTAGAATTTGAGAATAAATACTTGTGTTCTTTATTAAATTATTTTTTAAAGTTTATATAATATTAATATTAAAACTATAATAAAATTCTATATGTTATCATACTATGTTAATAAAGAATGTTTAAATATTTTAACATCTACTTAATTATAATCTACATATATAATAAGTTTTATGATTTTTTTAAATTTATAAAAAATTCGCTTGTTTTGTTTTCCTTTCTACTATACCCCCCTAATTGAAAAATGTTAAATATTTAAGAATGTTTAATAATCGAACTTATTTTTAGACTTATCAGTACTAAATACTTAACAATATTTCTACTTTTTTAAAATTAAAATCTACTTATAAAATCATTTTTAGAGTAAATACCCAAGTATTAAATTACATTTTTTTGCTTTGTCATCAAATTTCAATTTACATAATTATTTTTATATATAAAATTAATTTATGATGATTTGCATGATTTAATTGATTTCCTTTAGAGGCCTCTTTAATGCTGAAATGGGGAAAAAATGTAAAGAAATTTTAATAAAATTTGTAATTTATCAAAATAAAATGAAGTTTTGTTAAAAAATTACGGTAATAAAAAATTAAGCTGAAATATTAATTTCAGCTTTAATTATTGGCAACATTTTTTGCCAAAAGTTAGTATAAAAACGTATTGGCAACCTTAAAATATTTGCATTTGTAAATGGTTGAAAACCCCGTTACTTTTTGTTTACATTTAAAAACAGTACTTTATGTTGTTATTGATGTGTTCATTATTTTACTTATATTATTTGCATTAATTATATACATTATTTATTAAAATTTCTCATTAAAATGGAAGTATAAATAAAATATAATAAATGTAAACAAATAAGTCCATCCCCCTTTCATTATTTCCAGAAAATTCCCATACGGTTTTTGATTAAAATACAACAAATAATACGTTATATTAACAAGTAAGAATGCTATATTCGGATATCCCGAATCTACAATACCCTCCAACACAGAAATGTGTGAAGTAAATACGTAATGTCTCGTACATACACACTCACAGACGTATACAATTTACAAAAGTTTTTTCTTAAAGATAACACGAAACACTTATCGAGTCAAGAAATTGGTTATGTTTTTAGCTATAATTTTTTTACTGAGTGTGCCAACAACAGATAGACCGACAGACAGACGGACGGACGGAGATAGATAAATCGACTCAGATTTTAATATATATGCACTATGGATTCTGAGATGATTCATTGTTAGCGTTACATACGGAATGACGTAGTAAATTGTGGTTTTATTGCAATTTTGTAATTTTTTTTAATCAATTATAAAATACTATTTAAAATTTTCACTGATAATATTATTATTATGGCAAGAAAAATCTATTTTTTGCTTATATTCTGTTTCTATGACAAAAATAAACACAAATGTTTTGATTTTTTTTAATTCTAAATAAAATTTATTTTCTACATTTAAAGGAAAATTATTTTTAAATGTTAAGATATCGCCTGATTTTTCCATATCTATATATTATTTATATTACGTATTTTTCTTGGCTATGAATATAATTTTATTGCAATTTTCCATTGTATGTCATAAATAAGCACTTTTATTAGTTTAACAAAATTTTCCCATTGATAAAATAACTTATTTTTATTACTTGAATATTGTCTCAAAATGTTGGAATATTTGTTTTTAAGTGGCTAATTTTAGATAAAAAATCTAATTCAAATAGTAAAATTGCATTTAAATTTTTAATTTTATAGGAAAAGTAAAAAAATAAA